>JANHFX010027132.1:0-123318 GCA_027560015.1 Chloroceryle amazona | reverse complement strand
CTCCCTATGCATAACTAAGTTAGCAAAATATATAGTTCTATACTTTATAATAATTTTAAAATATATATATATATCATAAGCTTGAGCCAGCAACAGTCACCACAGAGCATGTATGAGCTAGGGCTCAGAAGACCTTAACAATATCAGAAATAATTATCTCTGCAGCTCTTTAGATGCTGGAAGAGCCATGTGTTCAGGTCTTCCATTAGGTCCAATGCATAATAAGCTGCATGCTGTAGGAAGAAGCATTCAACACAGGTTCTCAAAAATTAGCTTGGAGAGTGAGTAAACATCTTAATTTTACTTGGAAATAAATTGCATGGAATTGTTACCTTAATTACCTCTATCATTATTTCCAAAATTAAGAACTAAATAAAATGTTTTCTCTGTAATAGAATTAAATTTCCTTGAGGATTAATCTTTTGCTGTTTTCAGAGAAAACCCTCTTGATGTAAGTACTTTATATAAGGTAAAATATGTAAATGCTTCCTTCAATGACTTTTTTTTTTTTTCTCCAGTCCTTGAGCATAGTGAAATCCTCTTTTCTTTTCCCTAATGGAAAACGACTCTGTGCTATTTGGTTTACCTCCATATTTACGGAGCTTTCATGCACCAGGCATGTTGAGAATAATGCTCTTTACATTAGAGCTTTTCTTACTATGATTATCTGATCACACCTGAGCAATATCAGTAAGGAAAAGTTGAGGAAAATTTAACTGGACAATGGAAAAGATACAAATATTTATTCTTACAGCAGAAGAGCTCCCCTGGGGAATATGTAATGACCTCTCGGCCATGAGCCCACTGTAGCCAGGAACAGTAATAAGACTATTGGAAAAATACCCCTCTTTTATTGGAAAGAGAAACTGCTGGAGTTACTATATTATTGCTAATATAAGAAAGAATTACAGCTCAGCTACAGAAATCTGCATGCCCTTACATCACATTCAGAAATAAAACTCCTAGGAAGGGCAGTGCCAATGAGTTGTTGTGCTGTCAGTCTGAAGCAAGAGTTGCAAAGTCAGGCACAGACAGACCAGAGAGAAACTGATGAGGAGCCTCCTGGAGAGGAGATGTCTTAGGCTGAGCTATATGTTCCTACAGAGAAGGAAAGTTCTGTCTCTTCTGCACTCCAAATAACTTAGTAAAACACTATTTCAGAAATTACCTTAGCATAGCACATCTGCATAGCTCACTGCAGGGGCATTGGACTTTTAAAGGTCCCTTCTATGATTCCATGATTCTATGACTCTGCGATTCTACATCTCCATTTTGATTTGCATTTGAAACTGGTAGCAGTGGAAGTCTTAGATCTGTCTTATAGAGGCAGTTTATATAATACGTCAGCAACTTCCTACAAAGAGATGATAGATGTATTGTTTTACACATCTTCCATGCACAGAAAAACCTTTTATTTTCTACCAAAATATTAGTAGGCTCTTGACATGTTACAGGGAATTACAGAAAAGATATATTGTATTTAAAGAAATTGTGAACTGAAGTCTATAAAACATGATAGTGTAGAGGTTTCAATGCTTTGTTCAGAACAACCTGTATGTATTTCATGCCTTAAGACCATGCTTATGTTTAAATACAGAAAGCTGTCTCAATGCATGACTGAAGTATTTAGTATCTCTTCCAGTTGCCCATCAGAAATACAGTGGCAGTCAAGTATGTTATTCTATATTTATCACTCTTTTATCTCCAAATCCATTAACATGTAATAATATTTCTCTGCTATTCCAAGTCAAACTAGCCCTTTGACACCACAGGGAAAGCCCTTTGTAGTCCCTCTCTGCAACGCTACAGAGAAAGGGGAGAAAAAACACAGGTATTGTTATTTTGTTTCAGTCTGACCAGGATTCACTTTTTGGCTCTTTATTTGGTCTACAGTAGACGCAGGGATGCAGAGATATTCTATGCCTTGTTTTGTCTCCAGAAAAGTAGGCTCAAGCTAGAGTTCTTCACTGCTGGCATTGTTACAGAGAGGTATGTGACAGTACTCAGCATATGGTTTGGGAATCAACAAAAGAAGGAAGGGATAAGGTAGATTTTCAAAAGGCAATCTTTCTAGCAACCTCAGAGGCAGACACATTGGTTTCCCAAAAATTTGACCTCTGTGAAATGTGAAAATAAAAATGCTGGAACATACAGGAGCATAAATACTCTTCTGATCTTCATCTGTATAGTCAAGATTCAGGCCATCTGCTGGGGGCCTTACATCTATCACATTCATTGCCTTATTTAAAAATAAATAAATAAATAAGACTTTTCAGGTATCATTTTAACAAGGGATATTAAAAATCTGGTTTATTTTCCATGGTTGAAAAGCTAGTTGATAACAAGTAATGAGCAATTGATGAGGCATTGTATATTAATGAGACAGAAGGAGGGTCCAGTATTTGAGCCAGTGAGCTACGCTTCAGTTGTTGATTGGCAAGAGTTAGTTGTACACTTTTGCTTCAATGCATTGCACTGCTTCAGGACATCACTGAGTCACTGTCACTTTAAAATGTTTAGTTCCAAAAACACCAATATTTGAACCCGGTTGCTAGCACATACTTTGACCTGCCTGATACTAATTCAGGAGAATGACAAAGCATTCATGCATGGTAACGGGATTTAAATGTTACTATAAATTAGGGTATCACTGAGAAGAATTTTTATAGTGGTTCTCAAGATGATTCAAAAACCCAGTAAATATAGCATATTGGCTTTCTTGCTTTAATTGTTAATACTTCTGTGGTACTTCTGTATCCGAATAATTATACATTAATGCCTAGCTACCTGTAGCTTAATCCAGTAAAGGACTTTGAAGGCAACACATTAGAAGCTTCAGTGTCTCCTGTTTAAACTGTAACACCTGGAGGAGAAACCTGAGTTAGGTTCCCTCCTGTGGGGAGGGAACTGGAAGGAGCCTTGTTACTTAATCCAAAACACCACATATACCTAGGATGTCTCTAGTAGGAGACAGAAAGCACCAGAGGGAATGACTACAGCTGCCCTTTTTTTTTGGTATCTGATGACCTTTGTCCACATATGAACCTTGAGAATCCCCCCCCCCCCCCGAAATAGTGGTCACTATTCATAGTTTGAAAAGAATTTCTGGTTCTAGTACTTTTGAAGTTGGAGGAATTCTTATTAAAAGAATTTAACCATATGTTTGTTTTATAAGAAGCCTGATGTCACTGGTGTGTAACAAGCATGTTCCAGTAATACTGATAAGAATTCTCGTCTTAGGGACTGAAGAGGGGAAATTCAGGAAAGCAGAGTGAAGTTTAATGAGAGTGATTGGATCTATGGGTCACAGTTTGGAAGCTGGGTGCATTGATTCCATCTGACTTAATATCTCAAGGACCAAGTTCCTTATTAAATCTTTAGCCTGTAATCTGTAAAATGAACTTTTCAACATTTTCTACTCAAATAATCTTTCTAGTTCAGAAGTAAATTTATAAGAATGAATTCTTGCTCCATTTAATCAAACATGAAATATTATAAAAATACCTTAGTTAAATTTGAGACTCCTTTGAAGAATTGTTTTTAAGATGCTCCTTTATCTTTTACCCCAGTTTCCTTTGATTTTTGCTTTTGAGTTAGAGTTTCAAAAACTTAAATGCAGTTCATAAATTTACTAGGCTGTCATTATATTGCAGCATTGATTACTGGTGATCATCTCACTGGTTTTAGAATGACTTCTAATTCATGCAGTACCTAAGTCTGTTTTGATTAAATGCTTTAGAACAATACTGCATAAAGGAGAAATGCTTTAGAACAATACTGCATAAAGGAAAAAATCAAATATGGAATGACAGCTTAAAAATCACAGTGCTGGTAAATGCAGGTCCACCAAAATGAGCACCACTTTTTCATGTTGCAATTATTCTTTGCTATGCATTGGAATCTCCATTCAGTAAACCCTTGTTGAAGAATTGTGAAAGGCTTGACAGATGAGTTGCTGAGGTAATTACTTAGTTCCTTTCCATCTCACTAGCTTTTTGTCTGATAAATGAAGGCTTAAATTCTGATTTCAACAATTCTAATCTCAGTAGCACAATCAATTATAGTAAAATGCCTATATATTTTTCCAGAGTCTGTCTGATTTAAGATGCCTTCCTTCCAGTTGTATATTGTTTAGGTCAAGGAATAGAGTATCTATAATAAATTTATCCAGTTGCAAATGAAAAGAAAATGTAAGTTTAAGGGACAGTTGCATATTTAGCTGATGTTGTTACAATCTAACAATACCCTGATCCTCTTTTTTAATCAACAGCTAAGTATAAAATGAAAGCTAAGACAGCAAATTTGTGCATTGTATAAATATCTCACAAAAAAAAAAAAACAAGTAAAGCCTCTTCCATGAGAGAAAGCTAATGGACAGTGTTGCTACATGTGTTTTTAGAGATTAAAAAAAATAGTAATTCCGATATCTTAAAATAGTGAGATGATTGAATATTTTTCAAAGAGGGGCAAAAAGACCCAAAATGAAAACTGGTATATTTGTAAATGTTCTACATGATGTTGTCACTTGCACTCATGGAAAACTTGATTGTGTTGGGATATCTCATCTTTTGTCATATAATCTTTCTGTAGAAACATGTTTCTATAAATGATCTTAGGCCAAATGTGTTATTTTTTGGGGCTATGTACTCTAGCTGTGTGTGAATCTTCAGACAATTCATGCAGATGACCTGACTTTTACATTCAGAATTGGATCTCAGTTTTAATTCTTAATAATTTATAATTGAGAATAAATAAGCCAAGGGAAAACAATTTCTGAACTGAATTCCAACACACATACCATTGTAATGAAACATTGCAACTAACACTTGAGGACTTTCACTAAATACATATGATTATTTTTATTTTATGATCAATTTGTTCTTCTTTTTCAAATTCCTTGTTGATTAAAGGAAGGGCTTAAAAGAAAGGTGACAGCCAAAATAAATATCTTTAATATAAAGATATTTTTTTTAAAATGGCACACATTTGAACTATTAATGCTTTGGTTTAAAAAAAACCTATTTACCTCAGTCCTTGAAATTACTGAACAATTTTCTCTTGAAGAAGTGGCTTGCACTGGAGTCTGAAATAAATAAAAGAGGAGTGTGGGTGTGTTCCATCACATACTGTGTGCCACAGTGCTTCAAATTCATTGGCTACTTTTAAATGCCTTTTATTGAAGGATGATGAGAGTTTGATTTATATCCATTAAAATATTATTCTTCATACCACTAAGCACTGTTAAAAGTGAATTTTGATTTTGCATACAGGCTGCCAAACACTGGAGAGGTTTTTCTAAAAGGGGTTAGATTTTTTGTTGTTGTTTTAGGATGAATTGTAAAAGGGCATCTGCTCTGGTCCTTTTCTGTCTGTTAAGACGGCTGTCAGACAGGGAACACAGAAGAGCAGCACCAATCCATCTTCAGTTATGGGCTCAAACAAACACCAAGCTCACTTGGACTGTTTTCCAAGTAGGGGTTGGGTAGTTCCCTACCTTTGAGGAAGTGGAGAAGGGATTCCTGAACCAAGCTCATGCACTAAGGTCGTCATTATGTCACAAATATTACTGGCATCCAACACAGTGATGTCATCCAGTACTTCTAAAGGAACTCACATTGGTTGCTTGTAAGATAACTGAAACTAAAATAAAGAGGTAGTCAATTCTACAGGCCTCCAGATGTGGTATTCATCCAAATCAGGTGTATATCCATCACAAGTCTAGGATTCTCAAATATGTAGAAAAATTCAGTATTCATGAATGGTATGACAGGTTTCTTGGCAAAGCGTGTTAAGGAGGTGGACTGGTAGAAGGCAGTGAGAATCTCCACAGAAACAGTAGAGGAGAGAGATGTGACATGGAAGCAATTCTTGCTGTGTATAATAGCAATAAACATAATAATGATCCATGTGATACACTGTAACCCGCCATACTGCAAATAGTTAGCACGCGGAAAACCTTCAGAAGGCTGCATATGCATCGATAATGCTTTAGACTAACATAAATGTTTTAAATTTGGTGTCTCTAGCTGCTGAAAATATATTTAAATATAACTAGATTTAGGGAAAACAAGTATGTTGATACTTGCCAAATTCTAGCTTTAGTCACCACAGTGAGCCCACTTGAATTCTGCAATTTTTGTTTAACGAAGGCTATTTCTTTCTTTCAGACCTTCACACATAAGTGATGCTAGTCAGAAAACAATTTTAAAGAGTTAGAAAATTGATTGGCTGTATTTACAGTGTTTTGAAACTTGACACTAGTTCTTTCTTGTCAAGAGCCATCCTTTAACTCTTTCAGTCACTCATTAATCTTGTTGGGAACAATGCCTGCCATGGTTATGGGGGCAGTGATAGATGTGAGCATGCTGACCTCTGGTGTTATCACTGACGGCTTTAAGTAGCCAATCTATAAACCTTGTGAACTATTAGAGTTAGACTATGGCTTGACTTGGGCCACTTCTAGCTAGTGATCAGTGCAAAAATTCTGCTACTTACGGATTTTGATACAGAACAATTTGTCATCGGAAAGCATTGAGTTAGCCTCCAAATGGATGAAATGCATGCAGACGGACTTAGCACAACTCCTTCCCCACCATGTCTATTCCCACAATTTCATGACAACCTGAGTTCTATCTATTGCTGTACAACAGCCCATATAACACTGCTGTGTGACAATCCCTTGCTCTGCTGTAAGCTACTGTGCTTCATTGCTTCCTAGGATTTCCTGTGGAGTTTAACTTCCATCTTCTGAGAATGTCTTCATGTGCTGAATATACTGCTGTCTTGTAGACTGTAGTAATACCAAGATGAGCTTCTAATGATGTAACTACACTGCATATCTTACGCTAGATATCTAAGGTACCTAAACTAAGAGCTGAGCTTCCCAAAATCTTCATCTGTTCAGTGTAGAGGAAAAGGTTTTTATGGATATCAGTTCAGGGCAGAATCCCAATTTAGGAGGAACCCATCTCTTGCTCTGACTGTAACTTCAGTCTTGTCCTTAAGGCTGGGTAGTGGTAATAATGCTTTTTTATTTCCTGTGTTACACAGAAAACTTCAAGCTTTATCATCAATTTAGAGATAAATAAAAATTGTGTAAGTCAGTGGTCATTAATGGTCCATACTGTAATAACACACAAGTTTCTGCTTTCTGTAGAACTTCCAGGGGTCTATATATGCCTTAAAAACAATAGTATATGTGCCAATTTAATGTTTTCCTAGTATGCTATGTCATTTTTTTTTTCCAATGTAGCTTTCAGAATTGCAATAGTTATAGTCTTCAGTTTTCTAACATCACATTTTTTGACACTCATAGGTTGTGATCTTTTCCTGGCTAACTAACATGGTGCAGTCAGTATTCATTCTGTATGAACTAATGCTACCTTACCATCTCACATAGTATGAATTTTACTGTCAGACACTGATGAGTGCTGATTGTCAAACATTTCATTAAATTCAATACATATCTCACGTAACTTGAATATAAATGCCATATCCAAATCTAAACTTTTCAGAACTGTTTTATAACTCTCATCACTTTTCTTAATATCAGGTATCAGAATACTTGATATCTAAAGGAATTAACAAAAAGTGTACTTTTCCTGCACATTCTGTTTTAATGAAAGGTTTTATTTTCTTCAGTAGTTGCTTTGGAAATTAAGGCTCCACAAAGGCCCAGTCTAGTAGTTCCCTGAAGTTTGATTATGAATCAGTTTCTATCTTTACAGGAAGGACATTCTTTATGTCAGGCAAAGTACACATTTCGGTGTCAATCTTGACATACTTCTTTTAGCCCTTTGACATGTTAAATAACATAGAAGTCAGACTGCAGTGTGTAAAGTGCCTTTTAAATTTCCATTGCAGAACTGGCTTATATCTTATAGTCAAAACGATCCTGTCAAATCCGCACGCCTTTCTAAAGCTCAACTGTGATTGTCACCAAAAGAAAATTCAAAACTAATACAGAATCCTAAAGCTAAACCCAGTGAGATCACTGTTAACATTCACCTTTCATTTCATTTGTAACCTTAAATGTGAAACAAAAAATCAGCACTCATATGTCAAACAAGACACATTTATCACACAATCAGCCAGAAAATATTTATTTTTTTTTTCTGGAGGGATTCGCTCATTGATCCACCTTATTTATTGAAAGGAAGACAAGATTCCTGTTGCACTATAACTAAAATATCTGGCATGGGGTGTGTGTTTGCAGTCATACACAGAGCAGTCTGTTTTAGGATCTGAGAGCAAAGAAGGTACGGAAAAGGTGAGAGATCTTCTTACACCCTCTCTCACAGATTTAATATAAGCTGATTATTCAAAATTTTAGATGTTTTCTCCTTTCCTAAGGGCTCTTAATGCTATTTCTATTACCTATTTGTCTAATTTTTTTGAGGCTAATGCACTAATGTAGAAAAAAAATAACTCTACTGAACTCTTCCAGCTTCCCAGAATGACAGTTCTGAGGTATGTTGGTGATCTTTGGGTCTGTGTGAGTAGATGTTGTTCTCTACAGGAAGCATTTCTGTACTTTTGGAGAAAGTGTCTGTAGACAAAGGATGAAAATAAAACAAAAAAGTAACAATCTGCTAGTGTTCCAAATGAAACTGCGGTATACCTAGAGGGAAGTTGCTGTCATTACACTAAAGTTTTTCCATTGTGTTCTCCATTGTTGCCTTAAAAACGTGATTATTTTTCACTACTTACCATTGAATTTCTTAACTTTCAAAAACTGCTACTGTGTGACACAAGAAATTGCACTTCATATTGCAATTTCAGCATCAGTACACGTTAAGTGTTGGCATACATTTGACATATATGTGTTTTCAGTTGGATATGTGAGGTCTTAATTCAGGTTAAGCATTATGTTAGAGTAGATTATTATATAGCATGTATTTTCTTACACCTGGAAGGAATACTTATACAAAAGTAAGTTCTTCAGAGTGAAGTCTGTAGATGTTAATGAAAAAGAACTACATTGTCATGAATTTCACCTGAAAAGTGTTTTCTAAACTTTCAACATATCCAACAATCTTTCTATATGCTTAAATAAATATTATGTTAAATTGGAGGGGATTGAGAGCGTGTATTTGAAAGTACAAAGCATTCTGCATTTCAGTGAATGAAACTTATAGCCCTAGATATGGTAATGTAAGAATTGTATTAACATCAAAGCATGAAAGACACTCTTAGTTCTATCTACCAGTGGGATATTACAGCTGCAGTCCTAACTTTTGAATTGTCAGAATAGGTAGATCAAACAATGTAGAAATAAGTATATTTATTCTTATAGAATGATTTTAATTTAGTAGCATCAAATATTTTGGGTAATCTAGCTTTATGATGGACACGCATATGAAGCAACAATGATGGAAAAGGTAAAAGAAAGAGGATACAGCACTTGAATGGAGCTTTTTAGAATTACTGGTTTAGTCCATTTTCAGATTTAAGTTATTTGAAAGGATTAGCTTTTATTTTAAGTGGAAGATTCACTTTGTGATCCAAAACTTATTTTTGTTAGTGATGAGGCTACTCTTCTTTCTTTTAAGAACATACCTACAAGAGAAATGTGTAAAGAATGTCTCCAAACATCCCATTATTAGTCTCTTTGTTTATAAATTATAAAATGACCTGAGCTTCATACCAGCCGTATTTTAAGTCCAGAAGGGAAAAGAGAAACATGCAATACATAAAATTGTGAGAGGGTTTACTGTGGTGGAGGTAGCTATGAGATGCCTAAAGGAAGCTAAATATAGGAGAACATCAGATTTTGATTACAGCTATAGAACTTGATGATTCTTTGCTGTCATTTTGCATTGACATGTAGAGAGTGTGAAAGGTGTCCCAAAGGTTTCTCCTTAAATGGGACAAGTGAAAATGCCACCCCAGGTTTTCTCACTCTCTGTAAAAAGAGTTATTTTCCTTTTATTGCTGCTCACATCTGAGATCAGGACTGGGTACCAGAACAGAAAGAAAGGTATCTTGCAGATGTGGAATAATTCTGGAAAGGTTTGAGACTGCTACATTTCAGGGTTTTAGCTTTGAAAATTGAAATCATTACACACGTGTGTATCTGTATCTGTACTTTGTTCCACAGGCCTATGTAAATGTTCACACAAGTTTTTTACCTCTTTCTAGAGCCAAAACATTTAGTTAGAAGATTCTGTCACTTGCAAACTTAACTTCTGTGTAACTGTTCTGGTGAAAACCATTAAGCCTGCTCAGAAGTTTTCACAGTCTGTAAGACTTCAGAGAATCACAGATTGTCAGGGGCTGGAAGGGACCTCAAAAGATCATCCAGTCCAACTCCCCTGCCAGAGAAGGATCACCTGTACCAGATCACCCGGGAACAATGTCAGATTTCTGATTCTTGACTGTGCTTGACATTTTGTCTGAGAACAAATTTCAGACCAAGACATATATTTTCAGTGTCCAGAACTCTTTTTACTTGGTGAAACCTTATTTTGAACACTATAATAATTATTGCTGGTCCATTTCAGACTTGTAAAAAAAAATAAAATTTAGGGCTCTGAAGGTTATTTCTGTGTTTGTAAATTTAGAAAAAAGAAAGAAAGAAGAGAAGAGAGGAGAAGAGAGGAGAAGAGAAGAGAAGAGAAGAGAAGAGAAGAGAAGAGAAGAGAAGAGAAGAGAAGAGAAGAGAAGAGAAAGAAAAGAAAGGAAAAGAAAAAAAGAAAAAAGAAAAGAAAAGCAAAGAAAAGCAAAGAAAAGAAAAGAAAAGAAAGAAGAAAGAGAGAAGAAAGAGAGAAGAGAGAGAAGAGAGAGAAGAAAGAAAAGAAAGAATCATTCTGGTACCTCTAATACAATTCTATGGATTTATGAGTGGAAAAAAAAAAAGTCTCTTTTTATATTCTTGAGCTTTGGGGAAACCAGACAAAGAAACAGTTTTTCTATTCACAACACAAATATTCTGAATGAGCACTCAGTCGGAGAGCTCTCCATCTAGATTATTTCTCTGAGTCATATGTTAGAGCTTGGTTAGACTACAGTAAAGTTTCCTGGTTTCTTACAACAGATCATTATGGCATGATAATTAAAGAGGAGAGTGAGATACTCAAAGCAGTTTGGCAGGGATACTTTTCTGGAGCTAAAGAGCAGCAGTAGCTCCATGTGGCATTGCATTGTGCTCTTTGGACACAGCCCTGCATTTCTATACATGCCTTTCTGGCCCCTTTGACTGTGCTGTGTATGTTCCTTCTCAAACAGCATCCACATGGAGCCATTTTTTCAAGAGTATAGAAGAGCTTTGTATTGTGTAAAAATGTGCCAACCTACCAGCTTGAGAGAGGTTTATTCCAGCCTCAAATATTATCTCTCTAAATTGTACATTTTAGCCAAAGCATCAAAAATACAGGGAAAAACTAAAATTGCATTTCTACTGATGTAGTTTATAACTTTAAAATTTCACCCACGTAAGACTTACTAAGAGCAATAAATTAGTTTGAGTAGCAAGTATTTTAGTTAGAGCACCATAAAAATTTGCTGAGGCTAAATGTGAAATGTTCAGATGGATGATAGCAACATCTTTGCTATCTGAAGTCAGTATCTCATTACCCAAAAAATCTTATATTTGTGTCACAGGTGGCCATACTAGCAACATTTACATCCTCATGGATTTTTATTTTGTCAAAGTTGAGATATGAAAATGCATTCAGACCCGAAAAGAGATTTGGCAAAAATATAAAGCAAAAAGTCCTGTTATAAGAGATTGGCATTACTTTATATTTAACTTTAAGAATCCCTTTAACTGCTAAAGAACAGAAATGTTGATTAAGAGATTTCAGAAAATTACTGAAAGGCTGTAAGATCTGATTCCCCTACAGTGCCCATGAACATTTCCAGGATAATAAATCCTTAAGCACAGTGAAAGTGATGCATTAGAGAGTGTCAAAATTATCATTTGTTCCAGACAAGCTGGTAGTGAGTATGCATATGTTATTAGTATGTGGTCTGGTATAATCTGTGAAAAATGACTTTGCGAGCACAGAGTCACTCCACTAAAACATCTTAAAATGCTTTTTTCTTTGCTGTGGATGACAAGGGCAGATTTTGGATCACTAAAAAATTCAAGAAAGAAAACAGTGGAACAAAAAGGAGTAATACTTTGTTCATACTAGGAATAATCCTAAAATAAGATTCTCCTTTATTCTTAAGGAAGTTTTGCTATGCACAACAATCTTGTATGAAAATATTGAGCATCTAGCAAATTAATCCTAAATTTAATGCTAATCATAGTAACATAATATAATAATACAACACAATACTAACAATATGCAGAGCTAGATGAGAAAACACAGTCTTGTTTGACAGTAGGTTAAATCTCTTGTGTGTTTTTAAATTTTACAGAAATATAAAATTAACACAACTATTTTGTTAGTTTTTCCCCTATCCTGTACATTAGACATCTCTTATGCAAACTCCATGAAATGTCTCCGTCTATCAGGGCATTCTGCTGAAATACAATAAGGTTTGTTTCCAAGACCATTTATTTTACAAGTCCAATAAGGGAAAAGGAAGAAGGGATTATGGTTGATGACAGACTTGGGCAAAGTTGTTGTTGTGAATGGTTTATTTTCTGAAAACTATGCTTTTGAGAGTACTAAAATGAAACAGTTTTGATAGGTCCAGAAAAGGAAGATCAAAATCACAAAAATAGAATAATTTAAATCTATTTTGTTTTTAATTTAGCAAAAACATTTAAAATAGACTTTTTTTCCAGTTCCTTTCATGAGGGAAATCTCTTTGCCTGAGGTGATAATACCAATTCTCTAGCTGTACCATGTCCACTCTTGAAGCAGCACGTTTAGTGCTGTTGACCTGTAAGAGAGGGTTACAGCACAGACAAGTTGCACTGAAAAACAGGATTGACCCCAGTCTCATAAGCTCTGCTGGGCTTGTTGGCACAGATCTCTGTGATAGCATCATGGTATTAAATATCAGAGAAGAAGGATGGAGGGAGGAAGTGCCAGCCGAGGGGAGACCAAAGCACCAGCAGATATCTGGAGCATGGCAAGACAAGGCTGCAGCAAGATTTCAGCATCTGCGGAGAAGCAAGGAGGCTGCAGGGATGAAAGGAGCAGAATCCAACCCTGTCAAAAGCCTGCAAGGAAGCAGCATTCCATCAGAGGGGCAAGGCAAGGCAGGCAGCGGTGAGGCTCCTCCAAAAAGATTGGGAGTTGCTGATCTGCAAGAAGCAGGTTGAGGTGAGATAACAGCTGCTCTGTGGCAGAGGGCAGGTATCCATCAAAACTAACAAGTTACAGAAGTAATTAAATTCCCAGCTGCTTTTAGGCAAATGAGTAACAACATTAATTAGGATGGCTTTTTCCCATCTTCACTGGTCAGAGGGCACTGGCCTTTTGTTTTGCATTTAGACTGACCTACTTGAAACCATCTCAGGAAATCTCTGAAAATAAACACTCTCAAAAGAGCACTCTTTAAGTATCTTACCATGACTTATGTTAGAAGAGGGTTCAGAATTTCCTATTCCTAAAGGATCCTGGTCTCATCAATACCACAACTCATTCTGTGTCTTGACATTATTTTTGTGGTTTGGCATTATTTTTGTGGTTTGGTTCGGGTTTTTTTTTTTTGGTTTTGGTTTGGTTTGTTTTTTTTTGGTTTTGTTTTGTTTTTTTTTTCCTGTGTGTGTGATTTAGTTTGTTTTCCTTTATTTATTTATTTTTATTTTTCAAAAGATCACAGCCAAAAAAAAAGAAAGCCGAACTGGAGATAATGACAGGGTAACTTTCTATCTAATTTTGAGTTACCATGTACCACATAGGTGAACAAAAATGGGAACAAGGTCATAATCCCACACAGCAAAGCATCTTAACTCTTAGATTATAGAGGCCTACTGCTACTTGGCTTCTTGAACTTGTCTCAAGTATACTTACATTTTTAGCTGCATAGTAGCACAGCTTCAAGAGGAGAGCACTCACTGCATGCATTACCCAACAACCTAGTTGTTCGTGCAGTAATCTGTGGACGGGTTTGGAAAGTGCTCCTCTCTAACTTCATCTACAGGCTGATATGGAAACAAAACCCAGCTTTTCAGCTTATAGCTCTGGCAAGATTTATCACAAGAGCCCAGATCTTGATCCTCAGCTACACTTTCAGTGAAGAAGACTGTGCACTGCACTGCATCACGGTTTCCGGTCTGAGTTATCTGTGACTGCACCTGACAAGGCTCTTGCGGGGAGGTAGGCACCACAGATGCCTGCGGCTGGAGCCTGGCTGTCCAAAACAGCCAGTATGTACACCCTTTCCTAGCAGAAACCTTCATGTTGTGCAAGGAGCTACCTGATGCATTTCAACAGTTACTTTACCAGTTGGATGGTGCTAGAGAAAAAGCTTTTTTGATTGCTCACATGATGCAGAGACTTAAATTCCTCCCGGTTTTAGTTGGGTTTACACAACTTACATCTTCATCTCCGTGTTCCTTCTCACCAATGCATTTGGGTAGAGTTTGATCAAGATTTATAAACTTGTCTAACTTTTAAATACTGTACATTATGATTTTTTTCCTTTTTAGAGCTCGAGACTCTCAGGAATTAATTTCAAAAATGTGCTATAAATTTTCTAGTGTATTTTACTTTGGACTAAGCTAGAGACTATTACCTAAGAACCACTCAGGGAGATACACTCTGTATTCCTTTATTCTAAACTATATTTAAATATTTAATGCTATGGAATGGCATAACTGTGTTAATATCTTTCCTTCAGGGGCTTATTCCATCAAAGTTAACAAATACAATTAATTTATGCAGGATATTTAATTTTCCTATGTCGGAAAGGTCCAACATTTTTTTCCATCAAACATTTTCATATTTCAGACTAGTGATCTATAGCTGGTTTCTGTTCAAGGTTCACAGTTCATGAAAACAAATTATTTATTTTTTAGGGATAATACTAGTAGTACATACATTGAGTTTATATAGAAAATAATGTATATAATAGTTGGAGGCCATATTGAAAGTTATCTGCTAGTCACTTTGGAATCAATGAGTCCCTACCATGAATTCTGTGTCTTAATTAATCTTAATTTCTTGAGCCTGATCATACCTTCACTTTACAAGTCACATATGGACTGTGAGGTCTTGAATGGCTCTTCTGCTCATGATCAGTCACAACCTGGTAACACGGCAGAACCAGAGCTTTAGAATTGAGGCAGGAAACTTTAGGGTTTGTCTGACTCCTGAATTTATTTATTTTTTCCTGGATAGTTTTTCTTTAATGCATGAAGGGCGTGTCACAAATCCCATCTTTTGTTGTGGGCCTAAAATACAGGACTTAGAGAATTGTGTAACACACTTTCCATGTATTGCATTCTTCCTTGTTTAGCTACTTTATTAAAGAAGAACTAAGCAATCTTTGCATGTATTGCAGTTTGAAAAGATGGCAGGTTATCTAAGCAGTATAATGCATTTCACAGATACTAGAAGCATGAAGAAACTAAAGATATGAAACCAATTTATTTCAGTGGCTCATTAGAGCCACTTTAATTCTATAATACTAATCAGGTGATTCAATCTAGGTGAAGGTGTAATACCAAGCTCAGTTTCTTTTAAAAATAAAATGCAATTTAATTAATTATTCTGTTCTGCCAGTTTATCTTCATGATGCATAGGCATTAAAGGTGCCATGAAATTATAGCATGTTAAAGTCAGTGTGAAGCTATTTACCCTGTGCTTTGGTTTCAGTATAGGATACACAAATATAGAATGCTCAAGATTTGATGAGTAACATCTTTATTATGCCCATTGACTAGCACTAAATTAGAACATAACACCCCTGGCAGTACACATGACAGCTGCATGAACATAAAATGAATTCCTTTCATCAGTATATTACAATTAATGGCATGTGAATTCATAATGATCAAACACTTCTTATGCCCAAGACATTTATCAACTGTTCAAAATACAAAGGGTACCACCTCATCTAGATACCCTTGGAATGAGTGGTAATTTTGGATAGACTGGTAAGTGGCAGTTAGCCGAAGAGGTGACAAAATCATTATTTTATATACATGTCCTCTTATTTGACACCTCCATAATGGCATATGTTTAGGAGTTTCAGGAACCTACAGTGCCTTTTGTTCACTGCTGACCTTCCCTTGTCTCTCACGACCCATTCAATCAGGCTAAAGAACCATGATCAACTTTTCTCTAGGCTTCATAAATAGGACTTGGAGGACTGACTGTATTTTTGTCTCATATTGCCATGTTTCGAGATGCATAGGTCTACGCATTTGTGTAAAGTTCATTCTAGTGTAAGCTGAGCACATCATAGATATTAATCACAGTTATCCAAAAGACACTGCTCTGAAGAAGAGAACTTTTTCCCTTTTAACTGAGTTATGTCTTTTATTTCCTGATTTGTAAGGGAAGATCCACACTGCTAAACACTTAACAAGTGTCATGTTATCCTTATCTGAAATGCTGTATACAACATAGGGCACCCAGGATTATCTCTGAGGAGCTAAATCCAAGAATGTTCTCTATTTGCACTCACAAGGAAGATTCCTCTGTTATCTTAGTTTTGATGGAGTAAAAAAAAAAAACCAGACACATGCCCAAACACAAGTATAACAGATCAATATAAGTGAGTTGTGAAAATAACAGAAACAGAAAGATAACCCAGGTCTGAAACATATTCCCCAACTGATTGCACCATCTAGGAACAACTCCCATTCTTCACAGGCATTTCTGACATTTATTTTCTGACAGCTTTATTTTAAGAACCAGAATTAAGAAGTACTTACAAATGGGAGCATACATTCTTTTGGACACATAAATTTAATTTCATCTGGATTGCAAGATGATTTATCAAGTTCTACTAATTGCACTGTCCACATGTGTATTGACTAAGGCAAACCACTGTCTTCTAATGTGTTTGGTATTAGGCAAACACAGTAAGAAATAGCTTTGCTTCTGAACAGTGTGCAGGGTAATCCTTATTATCGAGGGTAATTTAAAGTGAAATTTTCTGTCTTGTGCAGAGAATTTACAGGCCTAGAATGAACTTTTTTATGTCCTAAAGAGTGTGCTGAAGAGGTCCTTCTGTGAGCAGAGCATTCAAGGCTATGGGACTGAAGAGCTATCTGAAAAACAGATTAGCTTATATAGCAAGCTGTTTTTGCTTCTGTCTTCTGCTAAAAGAGATATAAAATAGAGGATTAAGCAAGAAGGATGATGAAACTTAACAACAACCCAATCACAAGGCAATAGTGGCTGAAGTCTGTTCTGCAGTGTCTTTCTGTTTACTTAAAGGTTGACTCCAGCCTGATATTTAATGATTTTAAGTCTTCATTTTTATATTCAACACTATATTCAAAACCTATTTTAGTGTAATCAATGTTTTCCTATTCTTAATATTGTATCACTGCAATTCAGCAATATTAATAAGACAAATCTGAATCCACAATCAAACTTTTAGAAAAACAAAGAATGATGAAAGCTCCTGATGTTTGCTCTTCTTGTATATAATTGTTACTGCTGAATAATATGAAATGATCCCATACTAATCAACTGAATCTTGTTTATAAATTCAGCACCTATTTTTATTTGTATCTAATTATCTGTGACTTAGCAAAGTGCTTTGACTTGCATCTAACTAGTTCCATTTCATCCTTCAATGGATTTACATATTGCACCTGTGTTATGCAAGGTCTTGCCAAGAATTTGTTTGTATCAAATATTCCATGTTCTTGCTTATGCACCCTCAGAGATGTTATATTTTCAAAGATATATTCAGAGACCTGCTTCAAGATCACCTTTTTCACAAATAGCCAGAAGAATGAAATCTTACTATGATTACATTAAAATCTTTCAGGCTATTGCTCAGTATGCCACTAAGAAGAATATCACATCTCTAAAGACCATAAATAAATTCCTGTTTCTTCTTAAGGAAAAGTAATTGCTTTGTTTAGAATTGAAAGAAGTGACAGAAAATCAGATGGTAATCTCTCACTAAGGAGCACTCATTTTAATGTCATCAGGCACAGAAAACAAAGAGTTTCTGTTTGGCTGTGAAATATATACACTTGCAGCAGCACTGCATGTGACTATACAAGCAATCTCATTTAAGCCATAAAAATGGTAAAATAAATCAAGCTCTAGCCCCCCTTAAAATATTGCTGCAGCATCTGTAATTGGTTTGAGGGCTCTAAAATAGATTGGGGTTTTTCCTGAATCTCTGATCTTCGTAATCCAATGAATCACACTACTTAACAAGACTATATCATTTATTGCTATGCACAGCTAAATTTCTTGACAAGGTTGAGATTAATAAATTTAGCACCCCTGCATCCTCATTACTATACTCTGGTTCTTATTCTCTAAGCTTTCATTCACATATTAGTCTTCAACCTTCTATGTAATGCCGGGACCTGCACAAGCCTGTGAAAGCTGTAGAAACTGAATTTCAATCAGGCATGCAGAATCAGCAAATAATAAGCTGACTTCTGGAAAGACTGAAGAACAAAGTGGACTGGAAGATGACAGGTTCATATTCTTCTGCCTCAGTTCAGCAGTGCATGATGGAGTGCTTCACACTTTAAATGCTGTTTCTCTGGAAACTGAAAACTGTAGAAGACAGGTAGGTGATAATCTTGCTTGTTGTTAAGAAGACCACTGTTATTGGTAGGGATTCCTTAAAAAAAAAAAAAAATGAGGATGACTTCTATTCTTATTAAATTACTAAAGGAAAGCTGAAAAATAAATACCTAAAGGAGGTATGAAGGAATGATGATGATTTCAACATCTTTTTTTTTTAAATTTGAACTCAGGATTCTCCAAAAGTAGCAAAGGAGGGAGACTCATGTCACATCAGACATATTATATTATATTAATTCTATATAATTCTATATAGTACTGTATATTATTATAAACTGACTCAAAATTTAAAATTAGGATCTGAGGAGATTATTAAGGCGTAATCTGTGGGCACTTCATTATATGTTAAGGTGGATGAAGACAAAGTGCTGATATTCCGGACTATTACTTCCTCACTGAAAGTGCTGTAAACTTCTGACATTGAGCTCCTCTGACAAGCAAGTGAAATTTGTTAATAAGACACTAATAAATATTAGGTTTCCAAGCCCTCCTCTGAGGTATGAGGATGTTAACCTGGAATCCTCTGTATGGGTTAAGGAATTTGTGACTACTTTGCTGCAAGTGTTCTTTCAGAAATCAATGGACAGGATCTGCTGTAATTTACAATCTCCATATGTGCTTCAAAAGATCTTTTAACAGAACTCTGTCCAGTCAGAAGCTGTAACTCATGTTCCCTGACCACTGATGAAAAATAGCCTCAGTGCTGCGGCACTGGGATTTGGAAGAATGACCTGTTGAGATATACTTCCAGGAGAGCAACAAAAATCAGTATTACAAGAGAAAGCGAGGGCAAGAGCATGTGAAGACCATATGAGGGGAATGTTCCACTGTGGATATTGTCTGGATGATAAACTTGTGTCAAAGGAGAGATAAAAGGTGCAAAGACAGAATACAATTGTATCTCTGTTTTCAATTTGAATTAACATGTTGAGCTTTGTCTAATTATATTAGTACAAATATATTAGATGCAACATAGTAAAAGACGTCTTCATCAGGAAGTCTTTATTCAGACATCAGTCTTATTGAGACAATATCTAGGAACAGACCTAAATCCAGTAAGACAAATATGATTATATGTCAACTTTGTGAACAGGAGGCTAATCGGTCAAAACAGTGTTAGCTACTTCCAGACCTCAGGAAGTACTTCTTTTTCCTTTCTGCCAGTAATTTTGCAGTATTGTGTATAGATTACTATGCTACTGTTACTCCAAATTGTTGTACAGTCATTACACTATAGTCTTTAGTTAGATTTCTCTCTCACTTTGGTCTCATCACTGCAATATTGTCACTTTGCTCACACCTGGTAGTAGCTCTGGCTACTACTCTGATGGTGCACACACCCCAAAAAATTCTTTTTATGATTGTGGCTAAAAGAAACATTTTTCCCCAAAAGAATCATAAATCCTCTTTCCTGTGGAACACAAAAATAGACCTCCTCAGCATCTCTTCTATAAGATAATGTATTTGCAGATATATCCAAGCTCCTGTTTCATCTCCTTAAGTCTTCATAATAGATAAACTTTCATATTTGTTGAGGTCTGTAATATTGATACAAGAGACTTGAGTGCTTGAGATATATTCACATTTCACAAGAAAGGGACTAGAAAGTTAAAAAATCAAATTCTAATATTGGGAAACATTAATTTTCTTATTTTCTCTGGATCACCTTTGGGAGATTCAGTTAAAAACCAGTTCTTTCTATTTTTTATTGCCAACAGTATTCTCTCAAAATAATAAATAAATAAAGAGAGAGAGATATTTCTAGACATAATAATCTTAATTTTAAAAAAATATTCTTTTCTGGAGTTAATTTCCTCTGTTTCATTGATTTTAACTGTCTAGGTGAAAAATTGGTCTTATACAATGGCTAATATCAAAGTGTTCCTTTTTTGATGCAGTTGAGAAATGACCTTCAACAGCATAGGCAGGGAATGGCATACCCACCCACACATACAGTTACACATGCACTCGCTCAGCTATTAAAACATGACCTAGCTTCAGTTGAGTTCCAGCACTACACCAGGGGACACAGTTTTTATTCTGGCAGAGGACTGACTGGCTCTGTGTAAAGCCTCTCAAAGGAAATATTTTTGCAGGATGGGATTTTCAAGGGTAATGTCAGAATGTAAGCATGTAACAGGCTATGTAACAAAATGCAAAACCAAGCAAAGAAAAAGAGGGTACAGGATAACACTGAAAAAAACAAAACAAACAAACAAAAAGCCATTCTGCAGTCAACAGATTTATGGTTACTGCAGTCACAAAGGATATGTTTTAACAGTCCAATTATTTGAATTACTGATGCAATTGAACTGTTAGAAATTCATTAAAACATTATTTGTACCTCAATTAACTGAAATGATAAATGGTGATGGTTTCAGAATTATCACTGTAAGAGAAAGGTTAATTTTAATGTGTACCATGAAACACAAGCTTCATGTGTCAGTGATCTCCATTTGATTAAGCATTATTAATTATCAGTGTTCTCATGCTCAGTGTAAGATCTACATGTATCAGTCACACACAGACATGCATTCAAATATAAGTATAGATTACTATGCTACTGCTACTCCAAATTGTTGCACAGTCATTATACTATAGTCTTCTCCTCTATGACTCAGATAAGAAATGGAGAGGTCATAAATAAAGATGATGTCTTGGTCAGCCCACATATTGTTATGGGAACATTTTCCTTCTATATCTGGGCTATGCTAAGATAACCTGGATTTTGTTCATGTGAAATATCACCTTTAGTTAGATTTCTCTAGACAGTTATCAGTTAGCAGCACCTGCAGAACCTCTTCAGATTTTGGGACGTGTAAAAATATTCAGATTGGAGGGAATTTCTCTTAGAAACACAGTTTGAAGAGTGTAGCACTGAAATTATGCAGGTATTCTGTTTTGCTTGTTATTTAAGTCTTTCATTCTTCATATGAGGATAACAAAAATGCACACAGGCCATAAGGGCAAGCTGACACTATCTCTTAAAACCACAAAATCACTCTGAAGGCAAGAATAGGAAGGATACAAAAAGGGCCAAGTCCCAGAGGAAGTTCCAGGAAACCTTCTGACCTGTTAAATTCTGTGATTGAATTAATAATCAGAAGTATAAGCTATATTAAAGTGGTTTATACATGATAGGAAGGCAAAAAAATCCCAGAGGCTACCTATTCCCTTTGTTCACCTGTCTAAAACCAACTACAGTCTGTCCTTTGTTTTGATTCCAATCCATTTCCGAACTATGCCATACATTAAAAGCATGGCTGAAAAAGCACAGCCTTTAGAGGCTGTGGTTGAAAAGAATACCAGATTCTTAGTTTTATCAGTTTTAATGAAAAAGGTTCCAATTCTGAAAAGTAAAAATGCTTACTCTCTTTGCTTGGTAGACAGCTCAGAAAAGCTTCCACTTACCTGACCACTAATGATCCTGACAGAGACTTCATTGTCCAACCCAGCAGACTAATCAAAGATGCATTTTTCAGCCAGTTCTGATAACAGAAGGGAACATATTCATCATCGTTCTGAGACTCACATGAATGTTCATTATTCCAAAAGAAGGAAGACTAAAAAGACAGAAGATCCTGTAATCAGTGAAAGTTTCTGTCATTGGATCAAATGTAAAGTACTATACAAAGCACTATAAGGGCTGCTCTAACTTTAGCCCACTGTCTGACCCCTTGTGCTCTACTGAAAATTTCCTGATCCATCATCTTTTTTTCTGACTGCTCTCTTCTCCATCAGCCTCAAGGATATTACAGAAGAGGCTCCATTGACATTGTGCAAGCTGATTCCACTACATACCGACATATACATGTAGATAGATATGCTGCTGCATATTGTGTTTTAAATGATTGTGTGCTTGAAGATGAGTGATTTAGAGGAAAAAATTAGTGTCTTAATATGAGTGTTTAAAGTGAGTACCCTGAAAAGGTGCTTAAGAATATTCTAGTTTTCTATGGGGCTTTAGGGAAAAAAAAAAGTAAATCCTTTTTTATAATTAAGGACATTGGTGTTTTTCTGACCACCCATTCAGTAATGCAGTTTGTATTAGAACAACAAGTATTGATTTGAATTGCTGAGGCTTTTTCAATTTCTTATTGACTACCAACCACTGGTTTTAATTTTTTAAATTTTCTTAGGTCTGTAGTTGCAGATATTTAGACAGATGCTGTTGGCAAGGAATACTCAGTTACATACCTGGAACTGTTAATTTATACTAATACAGAGAACATCAGTGCAATGGCCTAGGTAGATGTAGATTGTTTATAGTACCAATTGGGATGTGAAATGTTATTCGTTAATGGTTACTCATTGACATTAGCTAGGTTGTCAATTAAATTTTAGATCTTCACAGAATGTGTTCCTTTCCTCCTTGAAGGTATTGTGATTAAATTTTAGCTAAAGTGCAATGTGTGATGTTCTGTGAGGACTCAAGAAGAGGACTTCAGGATATCCTCTAGGTCTGTGCTGTTGATTTAGTGAGAGCACCTTGGGCACTCTTACTGGGGTGATTTTTAGGGGCCAAGGAGACAAGATGTAGCCATCATCTCTTTTGGCTTTTTGACTATTCAGCCTTTTCCTTCTGTCTCTGTATCTTCCTTGTACTCTTTGTACAACACCTTGCAGTCTGGACCTCTAGACATCATAATGTTGCCATTAACAAGACACAGTGCACAGAGATCATGGTTCTGAGGGATTAAATTTTCATTAAAAAGAAAAGAGTGTATGAATTGGAAAAAGCCCTACCTCTATTCAGACAGAAAGCAAATATTAAGTTTAGGGAGCTATACCTTTTTGGCTGTTCTTTCTGAATACATATATGCTTCAAAACAGTCATGACACATGGAGTCTTATGACACATTTTCTCTATCACAGCACTGCCTGTTATCACTACCAGTTTTAACGTCTAATTCTACTTTAATTTCTTCTAAACATGGATTCTAGTAATGCTTCCTGGAACTGAGATCCTTCAGCTATTGCTGCATATTTTTTGATAAAACACATATTCTTCTGTACCCAGCTGAAACAACGTTGAAAAAAAAATTAGCAAATATCAGTACCAGATTATTAAACCTGTCAGACTTGTAACTTGATGCTGTCAGCCAACAATAGGATTCAGTACTGATCTGGGGCCATTGTTTGCCCTTTTGATCTCTCTCATGATGATGATTATTAATCATTTATCTTATGACACCAGCGGCATGATAGCTGCCTCACAGTTAAAAACTAAAGAAAATATTTCTACTTACAAAGCGTATCATCAGAACAAAGAGTGGGAGGAGGTACAGCATAAACATGACTGAGCAAGGAGGTTTTGTTCAGCGTTTTCTGCCCCATGACTTTTTTAATATAGATTGTGTTATTGAGGTAAACATTTTTTAGCAGGTTTTTTTTTTGGCACAAATTTTATTTCCTAATATAAAAAGCACATGACAAAAATAAGATTGATCACTGTTTCCAAGTAGATGAGCTCAGGCTATCTGCTACTTGGTAAGGGCAGACACTCACAACCACAGTGACATCCTGGCCAAGAAATGCTTCTAACTAGCGCAAGGCGTGTGGGCCCATATATGCATTAATCTTTCTAAAGCTAGAAATGCACACTCCTTGCTTTGAAGAGCTCAGAACCCCTGGTCACTGAAGCAGTCTTTCAGAAGAAAGGAGGTGGAAATCATACTCAACTTTCCTAGGTCCAACCACAAGGTTATCATAAATGACGGATGCTGTCCCCTTCAACCAAAAAGGCAATCTGCTTAGGCTTTTTGAAAGAATAATACTATGAATGTGCTATTGAAGAATAACATATTTTTGTCTTCTAAATCTCAAATTCAGTTTCCTTCAGCATTGGCTTTCTTGAGAGAACTCAGGGTCTGGAGAGAAATAGGCTTTCAAGCACACTGCTATAAATACCATGCAATCCTTAAGGGGCTCCCTGCTGTTAACATCCTTTTCTGAGGTGCCTGATTCCCTTTCTGTAAAGAAGGCTCAGTGCCTCAGCATACAGGTGAGTATTTCACTCTGAGGATCTAAAAATTGTACTGCTAGATTTACCTATTAGAGGCATAACTCATTCTCAGAGGAAGCATATACCTATGCTCCAAGTAAGCACCATTAGAAGAAAACACAAGAGTAACCAAATGAAAATCTATATGTCTCTCCCACTGGAGTTGTTCCAGCATTGCCTTTTATGCTGCCTAGATTATCTAGCAGTCACTTATTAAGTGATGGTAATTTGTATTCAATTGGTAGCTGGTAGATCTTCAGCTGTGCCCTTTGAATATCCCTAGTAATGCAGCTCTGTCTGATGGGAGTCCTTTGAAACAGCTGGTGACAGAAGCATTTAGGGACATCAGCTTGGCCATGGTAATCTCACTCTGTTTCAAAGACAACAAAATATATTTATTTTAATGGAAGAGTGCATTTTGGATAAATTGAAGTGTCCCTGTTCACATGTATGTATGTGTGGCCTCATGGTGTGATAGTGGGACTTGGAGTGGCCTAAGAATATCTGATGAGATGCAGCTTCCCAAAGCTAGTTTGGCATCCTTTCCCAGTTAAACTCTTTTGTTTTCTTTCCCTTTATTTTAGCTGTAGAGTATTGAATTTTAAAGCATCCTCATTCAACAACAAGGATTTGTCCTGCCACAGGACAGTTTGGGAACTGTCCAGCCCTCCAATGTGCAAGCCCTGTTGCTACAGCAATATAGCTTGGCTTTTAACTTTAATTCTATATTAATATTCCTGATGCAGGAATTGCTGGGTTTTTCTTCTATTTCTAAAAGATATGGACAAATCATGTGACACAGCCACCTGCAGAAATTAGCCTTGCCTGAAGTGGCAGGCTGTAAAACCAGCAAGGAATTGCATTAAAAAGGTGTCTCAAAGGCACTATTTTTTCATCTATCCAAGTTCCTAAAAGACTGGGGAGAAGCAATTCCTGCAAGAAAGCAAATATGAAAGAAGAGTCAAATGGGAAGAAGAGAGAATATCTTTATTTTAACCAATAGAGGCATCTACTTCTTCTGAAATAGCCTGAAGAGACAAGCATTTACATTAGGAAATTTACTCAATTTCTTATTTCCTCTCCATATCCACAATACACATAATTAGAAAACAACGTGTTTGTGATTAATGCAACCAGAAAGTTGTTCCTGAAACTTTTACTCTCTAGAAAATACACAGGGAAAAAGAGGGAGATTGTTACTATAGATTCATATTCCCTAATTTAAGGAATGTGGGCTGAAATTTAAACAAATTCAAATATACCAAGATGGGCTCATTTGCTTGCTTATCATTCTAATTTACAAATTTAAAATATAATGAGGGAAAACATATTAAAGGTTGACAAGAATGGTGGTTCAATAAGAGGACAGCTGCTACCTAGTGCATGCACTTGTTTGCTTTACTTTTGGATAGTTTTCTTTCTGTGAGGTTTGGATGGGTGTTTGACTATATACTTTTACCATAGAGAAATATTCTAGTAAATTGATCCATATTGTCCTCATTCTTCTCAAAGAGACAAGACCACAGAATGCCATCAGCATTGTTTGTACCTGGAAAGAATTTCCCAAAAGCTTTGAGTTAAATCCGATCCATCTGGCCATCTGAGACAGTATTTGGGAGGACTCATTGCATAACTGGAGCTATATCCTTGATCTCTAGTCTAACCACATTGTGTATAGACAAATATCAGATATTTTTATAACAATCACTATAAATTAAATACTTAGCAGTGTGGAGACAGACCAATCACTAAAATGTTAGTTTTCTCTAAAAAAAATAATAATGTGGTATCTATCCTGAAATCAACAAATTCAGAATTTAGACCACTTTAGTAAATAATGACTTTTTTTTAGATTTCACTTTAATTAAAGTTGCAGTTCTGCAGAGAATGAAAGAACATAAGCAGACCACAGAAAATATGCAAGAAGCCTATGTTTGTTCATCAGAGTGGTAAAAAGTAATTTAAAATAGGGATTAAACACCACTGAGAATCAGAAAATAGTAAAGGAAGTACATGATAGACAAACTGCAAAGAACACCACAGGATTAGAATGTTTTGCAGGCACTGAGGGAAAAACAGAATTTATATAATCTTATTTTTTTATCAGAAAGGAAACATACTTATGAATACAAATACAAAACTCCACGAAGCAGGAGATAATTCTTAAGAGAAATATTTATGTGACATACTGAATGATGCTGACAACTTCATTTCTCAATATCTGTGCATATATAATATATGTTTCTTTGACCTGCCTATAGTGTGAGACTGTGCTATAATGAACAGAATATCTATGCAAGTAGCAATGAAATATTCACTAAAGCAGTCAGCACTGCTGAGATAAAATCCAAGGTTAAGAAACATGTAACCTTGAGACTGAAAAAAGCAGTTAACCCAGAAAAGTACTTTTTGTCACCCAATGAAATAAATTGAAAAATCCATAAATCTTAGGTTGTTGCTTGAAATTATTGTTGAATAAATTATTTCATTATTCTGTGACTTTCAAACAGAAAAAGTACAACAGTAGCCTAGTCTTCTATATTTTAACTAGGAATAAGGGGAAAAAAAAAAAGACCGAGTTCATTTACATCCACCACTGCATCATGTCAAAATACATTACAAAACATTATTCTCACATTTTGAAAATGCTTGTAGAAGCTATTGGGAAAAGAGATGGTTGTGACCTCTCAAAATGCCGCAGAGACAACTTCAATGAAATAAAAAAGCCACATTATTGATCATAATATTTTCTCCTAGTAGTGCAAATAAGAACAAGTGCAGCATTTCTTTGTGTTTATTTCACTTTATTATTTATTTATTCACTTTCTTATTTATTTTTATTTATAATTTGAGATTCTTCTGTAGACATATGAAAATTTGACATCTAGCTCAGATTATCATAAGTTTAATTTATAATAAATGGAGAGAAATACATCTCTTTGTCAGTCAATTCATCTCATTGTCAACAAAAACAAAAATCATTTTCCCCAAAATAAGCATCTTGGGCCTCTTGAGATATAAATATCTGCATGTACTTGGCAGATACAATGCAGAATAGGTAGGACAACCATGCCCCTGTGGTATGCAGCCTGATAACCTGAAGTGCAAAAAGTGACATTAGACAGCTGTGGTATGACACATTCCAATGTAGGAGTCACTCCCTGGAGAGCTCTGCTTTATTCTCCTAGATATAAAGGGTGCCTAGGATAATGACTTAAATGCATATTTACAACTTCTAAATATTTAAAGTGGGTCCCACCTTTCATGCTAACATCCTTCCTAGTAATAATCCACATAATTCTTCACACACACAAAGAAAAAGATCCACTCTGCTTTATACATTGAGTTTCTGGACCGAGTTCAGAGAAGAGCATCCAAGCTGGTGAAGTGTCTGGTGAACAAGTCCTATGAGGAGAGGCTGAAGGAATTGAGATTGTTTCGTTTGGAGAAGAGGAGGCTGAGGGGAGACGTTATTGCTCTTTACAAGTACATGAAAGGAGGTTGTAGTGAGGCAGGTGCTGCCTCTTCTCTCAAGTAAATAATGACAGGACTAGAGGAAATGGCCTCAAGTTGCACCAGGGGAGGTTTAGACTGGATATTAAGAAGAATTTCTTTGCTGAAAGAGTGGTCAGGAACTGGAACAGGCTGCCCAGAAAGATGCTGGAGTCACCATCCCTGAAGGTATTAAAAAAATGTGTAGATGAGGCACTTAAGGACAGGTTCTAGCGGGATGTTGAGGTGTGTGGATTTTTTGGTGTTTGTTTTTTTTTGTTTTGTTTTTTTTTTTTGTTGCATTGATGATTGCATGCAGTGATCTTAGAGGCCTTTTCCAGCCATGACAATTCTGTGATTCTCTGATTTTCTGATTCTGTGATATTTGCTGTCATACTGTTGGCTTCAAGATTATTAATATTAAAAGTATCTATGTAAAAGTAATTTCCTCATGTGGCCTTCCAAAGTGAGAGGTACCACAGCAAAGATTAATTTGAGGGGAGAAGGAGCTACATGTAGTGGTTCATGGAACTTGCACTACCTAATTCTAGATTTAGAGAAAAAAGGTGAAAGGGATAATAGATACTATGGGTAAAATTATTCTTTTTAAACACTGGCTTTAGTTTTGCTGCTTTGATCTCCAAGTTCGTCATACTGCCTAATACCACCCAGATGAGGGCAGTATTAATTTAGGTGTTTAATTTAGGTTTATAACATGAAAGGGGAGAAGATGATTTCGAGCATGTGCCTTGGTAAGGTGCTCTGAATTGCCTTCTACAGAAGCCAAGTTCATGCTTTTACCCTAGACAGACGAGAGGAACACATCTCTTCTCTAAGCCATGCCAGTCCCATTTCATGCTGAACACATGCTGAACACAGAAGGTTTTATCTGGTCCTTTCTTTATCCATTTTTGTTTGCTTCTCTGTATGTTTATGTAGGGAGGTGGAAACATATGGTCACACCCTCATTTGCCTACTTTGGAGAACAGATTAGAATTTGTCTCTTCAGAAAATGTCTTGAACAATAGATTATAAATAAAATAAATGTCTTTTTGTTTTGCCTGTAGAAGTGGTTTCCTTTTGTATAGCGAATTGTATCTGGAGTAGGAACTCAACTCTAAGATGCCTACATCTGACATGGGCACTTCATTATGTCAGGTTTTCTATTTGTCTCCCTGGCCCAGTGAATGCTTCTTTATTTGAGGTACAAATGGGAAAAAGTAATAGACATGTTTGTCAGTGATATTCCTTTGAAAGCACAAAACTAGAATTCAAGTAGATTTTCTTACATCTTAGCCAGAGAAGAAAAATGAACTAGGGTCTCTACAGTCTGTTTTGTTTTATGCCTTACACAACTACACTTTTTGTGACTTGCTACCAGGAAACAAGCTGCTACAACAACAATATGACTGCTGTGTATGCAGCTCCAGAATCAGAAATGTACTTGTTAGGGAAGCTAACTTTTGGAAAATTGGGTGCTTTAGAGAAGGCAGCAAATATTTAATAAGGCCCACAACATGGACCCAAAATGTGGAAGCCAATTTAATGGTGGTTAGACACCTGCATATCACTATGAGTCCAAAAATACTTGACAGTGTGTTGTGATAGATGGCATTTGGCTTTTTTGTTGTAAAGCACACATGCGAGAAACAAGGACAGGGTAGTTATTTATATCAGCAATTGGTATAAATACTAGATTTACTATACAGTTTCATCATGTAGTTTACATAAAATTATTTAAGATTATAACATTTCATTACAGGAATGGTTATGCTAAGCTGGTTCTTTGACAGCATTTGCATTCTTTTAAGTGTCTGCATGATGACAGCAACAGTAATGAAAATAGTGGGCTGGGTTTGCTTTTTTTTTGTAAATAGGCTAGAACCAGCTGCCATTTTTGGTAGTATAGATGAACAGTGCTTTATAGAGCCAGGGGTAGATAATTTCTAGGCAGATTGTTTCTTAGTTATTCTTAGAAGAAGCATATGTGCTGCATATCAGTGCCAGGAAATCACTTGCAGCAAGTGTGTTAGTAGCAAAGAGGTACTGTTATTAATTGGAGTTTCTAAATTTGTACAACTCTGTGGTCGTTTGACCTTGGCTGGGTGCCAGGTGCCCACCAAGATGCTCTATCACATGCCCCCCCAGCTGGACTGAGGGAAGAAAATAAGATTAAATTCCTGGGTTAAGACAAAGGCAATTTAATGAAAAGCAAAGCAAGGCCACATGTGCAGAAGCAGAAGAAAACAAAGATTTATTCTCTGCTTCCCATCAGCAGATGATGTCTGGACCTTTTCAGGAAGAAGGGCTCCAAACATGTAGTGGTTGGTCCAGAGGACAAGCAGATGCCTCACCTCTTCATTTTCCTAGCTTTTATTGTTAAGCTGATGTCATGTTATGGAATATCCCTTCATTCAATTTGGGTCAGCTGTCCCAGTCATGTCCCCTCCCAAGGCCTTGTCCACCCCATCCCACTGCAGGGGGAATGGTGGAAAACAGCCTCGGTGCTGTGCGAACCCTGTCCAGTAGTGGCCGCAAGACGGGGCTGTTATCAGCACCTTTCCAGCTCTCAGTGCAAAGCACAGCACTGGGAGGGATGCTATGGGAAAAATTAACTCAAGCTCAGACCAAATACAGGCTCTTAGATTTTAGCCAGTAAAATTACAAACACAGACTAATTTAAGTAAGAATGGGAATCTAGTCTAAAATAATGTAGGTTTACATATTAAACAACAGTTCTGCAAATTTACCAGGGAATTTTGTCGCATCAGCAAAAAAACATACAAAGGTAGTTACACTAATAGTTTTTGGGATATCAGAAAGAATTTCAATGAAGTCTCTCAAGGGCTGCTTTTGGTCGTTTTGGAATTCAGAATAGCTTAATTGCTTAAATTTCTTCAATTGGTAGAGTTTAACAGATCCAATTCCAAACTTTTAAACTGGATCACTATTATTCTCAGGGAACCATGGGAGGGGATAAAAGTATGTCTTCAAAGTTAATAGTCATCCACAAACTAGGTATTGAAAGCTAATGAGTAGTAAAACTAACCACAAGATGAGTATAAAGAGTTTGACATTTTCATCATTGTTATTTCTAGAAACTAAGAAGCAACTCAGCAAACTGTGAGTGATGCATGACAATTATCATCCTGTAAAATGTGATCCAGCTTCTTATATTCTTAGAAGTAGCAGTACTTATAAGGATTATTTACATATTTTTCTCTAGGCATTTGGAGAACTTTTTTCAGTAAGACAAACCGAGCAAACTTGCGGGCTGCACACCAGGCTATTAACATGCTGGGTCAAAGAAAGAAATATAAGAAAATTAAGATTTATATTTAAAAAAACCCACATATCTATGTATATATACAAACAAAGGTAATTCAAATGGCAAGATACATTCTCTGAAAACTGCTCTATGGTGCAATAAAAAAGCTTAACAGAAACTAAATATAATTCTTTATTCTTGGAGAAACCCAGAGACTACAGGATTTTGCTGTATGTTACTTCAGGACATGGCAAGCCATGGTCCTGGACAAAATTTTTCTGGTTTGAGCATTGCAAAATCAGTGGAGAAGGAATATTGCATTTTATAAGTTGTGCTTCTGATTTAAATCTATATTTTTTTGATTTGAAAGTTCACAGACTTCTACAGTGGTGTGTAGAAATCCTAGTGAATTAGATAATATTGTGTAGGTTGTAAAGAAGACGATGAAAATGGGAAGCTAATTTCAACCTGGACAGCACAGCATGATAATATTACTCATATGGCCTATAATTGAAATGTTCTCTATTCGTTAAAACGTTTGCAGTATCCTGCTGTGAAGGGCTTATTTGCTGTTGCTGCTGGTTGATACTACTGTATTATTGTTTAATTTGCTAATCTTCAGTCTTGTGATTAACTGTATGGATAGTTTGTATGGATCTTGTTCAGTACTGCATTAGAACAGAGGGAAAAGAACTGATTTGGTTTCAAAGACTTCAATCTTTGAGAGTTTTCAGTATTTCAAGGATTTGTTGTGTTACTTTGTACCACATATACTTCATGGTTTGGTCATCTTTGGTCTGCAAACAGTCAATTTGCTTTGAATACTATTGATTAGTAATTTGGATAAAACAGAAGACTGGTATGAAAAAAGAACAGCAAACTCTTTGTGTAGGAATTGTGTTTTGCTTTCTTCTTTTTATTATTGCAGTAGATATTTCTACACTTATTCTATTTTGGTCAAAACATCTGATTCCTATTGTAATGTGACAAACAATAATACTCAGATCAGTAACGAGAGTTCAGATTTTCAAAAGTTTGCTATCAGGAAATACTTCTATCTTTAGAAAAGAAATCCAAGGTACCTTCACTTACTCTAAGTAATACTAAAGAAGATCATCTATGAAGTAACTATAGTTTCTAAAAAACCTAAAGGGCATTCTAAATAAAAATGTAAGAATTATTTTATTTTAAAGAAAAACTATGATCCTCTTACTTTAGATGTCTACATTTGTCTTTATACCTAGTAACTAATAAAAGCACATTTAAATCCTTGAGTGAGCACTGGAAGATGTTCATTTGGAACTGTTCAATTTTGAACTCCATAATCACAGAATCATAAAATCTTCAAGTAGACGTAATATTTTTCTTTTCATGTATATTTATTCTGTTTCTTAAATTTCCATACATAAACATGAAAATAATGTCTATTTTATTATCTTTTGAAACCACTAGAATTTGTTTATTTTCCATGTTATTATTGGAAAGTTCCTGAAGACACTCTAAAGCATGATCAGCTTAACTAGGTGGTTCTTGAGATATATTGCTAAAGATCTTTCACACTGGAAACTTCCCAGTTTTCCCAGGCAGTTAGTTCCCATTCTTCTCATTTGACCATTCAAAAGTTTTTTCTAAACCTTCTATCATTCAGTTTAAGCCCACAGTTTTCCACAGTTAACATGATTTTGGAAAGCTGGTTGTTTGTATTATCTTGGCAGCAGGAAGTGTGATACAGGTGCCAAGAATGATGACACACATACCCTCCACCTTGTCTTCTCCAGCCTAGCCAACTGCACTTCTTCTGACTCTTCTTCAAGAGGAATTTTTATTAGTCCTCTGAAAATTCTCATTCTTTTCATCCAGACAAAACAATTGGTCCATATTGTCTTGAAGGTTGTGTTCCAAATTGTATATGATACTTCAGCTGAGATATTTTCAATAGCCAATGCACAACTAAGCATATTTTAGAGGCCATATGCCTATTTCTACAACTATTTGTATTGTTCATGATTTCACAACAGTGTCACACAGCTCTCTTGTTCAGTTTTGTGGTCTTCAGCCATTTCTTCTCTGTATGTTATTTATGCATTTGCATATTCCTGCCCAACTGTAGTACTTGCTGTGAGTCTGCTCTGAAATTTTATCCCTTTTCCCATCCCATTCCAATCCAACAAATTTAATGAGACTACTTCAATGTAGTTTCTATTGTCCAACATACTGTCTGCTCCTCCCAGTATGGTATCATCAGAAAATATATTGAATAAAATCACTTCTCTATCATTCAATCTTTTAATGAAAATATTTAATAGAACCATAGAATGGACTACTGCAAAATTCCCTCTATGCATCCTCCTGTCCTGACAGTGAGCTGTTAAAAAGTACAGCCTATGTACATTTTTCTATTCTATAGTATTATCTTTTACACTGACTTTTCTTTACTAGTTTATGAGAACTTCATGAGAGGGAATGTCTTATTAAAGGAAATATATATTACATATATTGTTTCTTCTCTGTCCACAAAATCTTCCATCCAGCTGTGGAAGGAAGTGAGATTAGCTAGACATGATTTGTTGACAAATCCATGTTGGTTGATGTTCACTTCCTTGCAGGTGCTTAGGAAGAGCTGGTATGATGGTTTGTCCAACTGTATAGGAAGAACTGAAGTTAACTCAGGTATCTTGTAGTACTTGGATCCTTCTTTTTATCTTTTAATGGAAGATTTTCCTTTCTCTGGTCTTTCAGTACAATATTTCTTTCCTACAGTATCTTCAATATGACTCTTAATGGCTCTAAAATATAATCACCTGGTCTGTAAGTACCTAATAATGCTGTTCTGATCTGGTCTGAAAATACATAACTAACCTATTTAGCTATTGAGTTTAGACCCTGGACACACATAGACATAGACCAAGACACCTACTTTGAGGTATCTTGGTGTATGATTCAATATAAACATAGGCATCTCATGGCAGTATAGACACTATGGACACCCTTCCTGGCCTCCAACTTCCAGTGTAGAAGGATGTGCATCTCCTGGAGGACCTACATCAAATCTAGCCTCAAATATATAGTGAACTTACAATAAGGTAAAATGATATTAACGCCTATATTAAGGCAACAAAATTGTGTCTGTGTAGCCCAAGAATTCTAGAAAATTATTCAGTCACCAGATGTGCATTGCAAGATGATGGGAATTGCTCTCCAGGCTCCTCTGACTGTGTTGACTACATTACCAGTGACATCTGTGGAGAAACCTCTTCTCACAGATCGACACTATCTAGGCAGTCAGGACTTGATTCAGTGGCCCAGACATAGGCATTTGTGCTGACTTAGATGGCAAGTGGCATTTTGCCTGGCTTCCAGCTGATAGTCCACAAAGGCACATGTAACCTTTAGCTCCTGTATCATACCTGACTTCAAATAGCACCAGATATCAGTATTTAGGAAATTAATTGAGGCCCTAAATTTCAGTCTTAATCTGGAATTTAGTCCTATTCTTGGAGCTGAATGGTTTTGTTCACCCTCATCTATGTTACATAGGGTAACTGCTTCTGCTTAAGTGACTGGACCTTCTGTTATTGTAAAATACATTTGCCACTAAGAGCCCTCTTTCAGTCTTTTATCTTTTTTCTTATTCATAAAACAGAGAAATATACTCGGGTATATACTCAATATACCACTCTTAATAAGTGGTATGAATATCCCCAGATAGGATTTCTTATCTAAGTCCCAGTTTTTATGATTGTTAACAAAAGAAACTTTGGCAGTTGATATGAATTCTAAAATGAAAGTACCTATTGTTAGCAATGCATAAAAAGTCTGTAGTTTCTCTTGCTGAAACTCAGGACCCCTCTAAATGAGACATTTCTGAAAAGATTAATTGAAAGATGGTAATGGAAAATACGTAATTGTCATGAATCCCATTACAGTCCATTATGACAGACCTATCACCAGAACAAAGCTACAATGAAATGCATGCAAGAATATTATCTAAAACACTTGATAAGCAGGAGGCCAGCAACTTCTCAAGTTGCTCATGGAAACACTTGTTTCAATAAGTTTATTGCTTTTGCTTTTAGGCAGATGCTGCAATTTTGCTAAATGGCACAACCAGGTAAATAATAGCCTTATAGCACAGTTATGTGCACTGCAGACCCATGGGCTTGATGTGCAGGTTCAGTTCAAGAATATTCTAAGTATAATCTCAAAAGATCCCCTTCAACCTAAATAATTCTGTGAATCAGGGGTATATTTTTGCTCATACTGGCCACCAAAAAAAAAACCAAACGAACAAAACAACAAACCAAACCAAACCAAAACAATTTTAGTAGAGATAATAACCAAAGCAGCCATTGGATCCACTGAATTCATTCTCTGGCTTCAAAATAGCTACTTCTGCTTATTGTTCTGTATGCTAAAATCATCCTAAAGAATATTCCTCACATTTCTGAAGAGTGAGTCATGAGTGATGGAAGATAATATTACCTCTTCTGTCCATTCCTCCCTTTTTCTTCCTACTCAAAGTTCTTTGTTTCTACCCAAAGTAATGAGAGTTGCTTGTGTGATTGAAGTGGTTTCAACCTATGCAGATGTATGTGTTTCAGAGCTGTACAGACAGTATGCCTAAGAGACAGACAGGGCTTTAGCCTGCCTCTTCAGCCTGCCTTAGGAACTCTGCGCTCAACGTCTTCACACATTTAGGTGTCAGTGTCAGTAATTTGTGTGTGAGTACAGCATTTTTACTGCTGAATAGCATGTCAAATATGTGAATGTGTTTGGAAACATTGCATCGTTCTGTAGATACTTCTTATAACAAAACCTGAGATATAAGAACATAGTTGGTATTCCTTCATCATGAACTTAAGAAACAAGTAGAATCCTGTCAGTGTGATTGTCCTCTCACTTCCTCTGCTCCATGGAGGGTTTGTTGCTGAAAGAATATCATTCTAAGGAAAGTCCCTACATTTTTCAGCCTGAACAAGGATTTACAGATTTCATCTGCTGTTCCTAGAAGTTGGGACAAAAACTACAGTAATTTGTAACTTGCTAGGCCAGCTTAATGTGGTCCATATGATCAAGAAATTATAAGTAGCTCTCAGATGTCTTCCAGTCCAGCTCTCCCAGTTTCTGAGTGCATTTTTACATTCAATTAAAAGAGAATTTTTTTTATGGGACAGCTTCGAAACATCTTGCTTCTGTGTTTCTTACCTTTCCCTGGAGTTTGGGTGGTTGAAATAGTTTTCAATTTGCTGCATCGGGGGAATCCTGTAGCTGAGTAAATCTTCTCTAATCCAAGTGAAAGTACTAAAATGAAGGCCTTGATTTTTAAAGCAGCAGTAACTCAATTCTAAGTGCTTTAAAATTCAGATGACTTAAAGACAAACTACCAAATCTCCTAGACTCTCTTCCCTTCTTCTTCCTCCCCTTCACCTCTTTCCCATTCATCATCACTCCTGTACTAGATAAAAGTTTAAACAGTCTGTCAAAATGTTTCTGTCTATTTTTCTGTGTTAGTTTCTAAATCATCTCATTTTTCCCCAGAACAAATGGTTTGATTCATGCCATCTGAACTTCAGAATCTTTTTCCTCAATTAAAACAATAAATTGCCAACATCTGTTCAAAATCTGTTTTTGTTCTTCTGCTTTCAGTCAGAACTTTTACTCATGCTTGAGAGTTTAAAACTAAATTATGGGATTTTAAAAATATGTTTTTACTGAGCTTGTACCAAGTTCAATATTTTTGAAAAAGGCATAACTGGAGTTGCACTGGAGAGAGGAAGCTGATCTACAGCATTAATTATTTGATGAATGAGAATAACATCAAATTTTGAGTGACATTATATGACACTTCAACAAAGAAAATGCCTTTTACTGAATGCAACCTACACTGATATCATTGTCTGCCTTTGTGTCTAGAACTTTTAAACAGGACTGTTATGTATTTTCAATTTCTTTTTCTTCTTTTTGTAAGAAAAGCTTTCTGGCAATGTTTTGCATAAGACTTTTCAGCCTGAAGTTCTACCATAGAAGTAATGACTCACAAGGTTGCATTTTAGAGACTATCCTGTTTGCAGGTTTTGACCTCAGCTAAACTCCAAGACAACCAACAAAGAAACTGCAGTCATAACTTTGAGAATTAGCTACAAATACATATTAATAATAGGAATAAACTAGAAAATTGGAAGGTTTTCTTACTAGATTTATTAATGCTTCTCAATGCATAGCTATCTATGACTAGTATCTTCTTAGGGTATCTTGACACTTTCAATCCCTACATGTAGGTGCCTTGGGGTTATGGAGCAAAACATCTGTTGACTTCAGTAAAATGTGGATCATGACTTCGCAGTAGCACCTTGGAGGGTTTTTTGTTCCTTATTATGAGTAATACGTCAGGTGAAGATATAACACGCAAACAATGTGCTCACAAATTATTTTATGAGGCAGATTCACCAGTTTGCATCCAAAAACACTGTAGCTTTCTCCTGTTGGAAGTAGGAGAACATGTATCTTGGCTGTAATCAAGTGCCTCATAACTGCAGAGACAGGAGTAGAATTTGTGGTGTTGAGTGCAATTAAATTTGTCAGCATCTGTTCTCCAATTTGTACCAAATTCTATATACAAATGCCTGCATTGTTACTCGGCAGCTTCTGTTCTTTCTACTTTCTGTGTGTTCATGCTTTTTTTATTAGGTATTTATTATGATCAGCTTTTGTTTCCTGGATGCTTTATTTTTCAGCTAAAAAACTTATGAGAATGAGGTGAACGACATTGAAAGGAGAAGCCAAACGTAGTCCATAGACCACCTAAAAGCACCTCATCCTGTTGGTTAGCTAATGAAAACATTTATTTGGAGGTAATCCCATCCATGTCTTTACCAGACTGGGAAATACATTTACTGGTTTTCTGAGGTAATCAGCTGGTATTTCACAAAGCTTGCATAATTTCTTGTTGGTATATTATCTGACTACTGCTGCAGTCAGATATGACCTGCGTTTCCAGACTGAAGAGGCAATAAGGGTCCTCTCACCACATGAAGAAATGTAGTTCCAAAGTAGGAAAAAAAAAAAGGCTGGCATTGATAAAACATGATAATCTTGCAGCAAATGCAAAGTCCTGCACCTAGGACAGAGTAACCCCATGCAGCAGCACAGACTGGTGTTAACTGGCCTAAAAGCAGCTTTGCCAAAAGAAATAAAAAAAAGAAACAAACAAACTAACAAGTCAATCTGTGAGGACTCAGTCTACAGCAAACTGAAGATAAGCCAGTGGTGTGTCTCCACAGCAGCTGTGCTGTGGCTAACATAAGTATAGCCACCAGCTCAGGCAAAGTGGTTTTTTTTCTCCCTCTCTGTCTGGCATATCTGGAGTCACTGTCATTTCTCCCCACATGACAACAATGACATGGACACATTGGAGCATGGCCAGGGAAGATTTCCAAGATGGTAAGGGCCTGAAGCACGTGATGTATGAAGAGAGGCCGGGACAATCATGTTTGTTCACACTGGAAAAGAGGTTTGAGGGGATCTTATCAAAACCTGCTTACTGTGACAATGCATGGAAGGAGAAGGTAAAATCTCTTCAAGAGGCACACAGTGAAAGTATGAGGGGCAACACTCACAAGCTGCAATGTGGAAAATCTTATCTGAATTTAAGAAGAACATTTTTTGCCATGCAAATGTTCAAACACTGGAACAGGTCACAAAGAAAGCTGTAGAATCTTGATCCTTGGATCTCTATATCTCAGGTACTTTTCAGCATTACAGGTGTCACTAGATTATTCAGGCAACTGAACTGTCTCTCATGTGCCTACCTTCATAATACAGCAACTGTGGTGCCTAGACCAGTGACATGTGCACTCACTGACCATGACCCCATTGTGTTAGACGCTATACAAAAGCCATTCCAAACAGGTTAAGGAGGAATAAGCATACTCCTGCTGAAAAAAATCTTGTTTACTGTGGGAATATTGGCAAACAAATTCTGGGAGAGATTCTCAGAGAATTAAGAGAGCTGCTTTGAGATATTTATTGGGAGTGCCTCAGGGTGCAGCATGAGCAGCAATATTTCTTGTTTTTAAAGTTTAAGATTAATTTTATCATAATTATCAGTTTGAGAGTGAATTCACAGAAGAGTTAGCAGGAGGGATAAGCTGAGATGAATCTTAAAAGCAAAGATGAGTGTGCTGGTGTTCAATTCCACAGAGATGGGGAGCCAATGAAGAAATAGAACAGGAGATGATGTGTAATTGTTCCTTCTCTCCAAGGTCTCAGAGGTCTGGTACTATTTGTAGTGCTCTTCAAAATCTATGTGAACCTGTTGAAAGAGAAAGTGACATATGCTTCACTTAGCTTCCAAACATATGCTCCTGTTGGTCACGTATTTTTCCCATTCTCAACAACTGCAACCGTTATCCTTCCAGAGTGTTCAGGAAATAATCTAGAAGGGAAAAATCTAGACAAAATGGTAAAGGTGCTAGTGAGAAAAAAGGAAACATTAAGCATTAGCCAAGCAGCTGGATAATTGGTAATTAGAAGGTAGGAGGATGCAAGCTTTGTTTCAATGAAAGTCATATTGCTCCTCTTCATTAAACAAGTGTCAAGAAGAACAAAAGTGTCACTTTGGTATGTTTGGATGACCAGATTGCATCAGTTGTCCAAATGTTTTCTATTTCAGCTTGCTTAGATATTTCATTCTTTCTTCATTCACAATACTCTTAACTACAGGGATATACACACATATATGTGTTAAAACATGGTAAATGCATAAGATGGTCTTCTGTATTAGAAGACCATTTCTCCTCTATATGTCTATCATTAATCAAAGGGGAGGGAAGAGTTTGTGCTGTCTAGACTCACTTCATTCTGTAGCGTAAATGTAAAGATGGGAGCAACTACTGATTTGGTAATTCTGTTAAGTACTAATACAGAAATCTTTACCAACTTCTTAAATAAGAAGAAGCTACATGTGAGATCCTTCGGTCATGCATGAAACAGTAGATAACTAACTCTTTGAGAAGCATCTTAAGGTATTGTGGAAAAATATATTGAAGCTATGGTTGAAGTACTATTCTTCATTCACATCGACTATTTGAAAACATTTCCCAGCTTTTCCATAGACCACCTGCTTGTCAAAGGTTGTTCTATTAAAATGGCTTCATGAGCAAAAATGATATATAGCACCATCCTGCTAAACAGCACAGAAACAAAGAGCTTATTCAGTTTTTCTAATAAAAAGAGAAAGAGGGGTTATGAGATATTGTCTAAGGTCTATATGGTGTCTATCAATGATGTTACTATAATAATTTCAGGATGTCAAGGATCCACTACAATCTGAATAACATATTGTACTCTGATGGAAATATTTTGAGAAACCTGGAATTATTCATATACAGAGTCTATTATTAACAAAGTAAATACAAATATCATATAATTCAACCCAACAAAAGCAATAAAACACAGCTTCCTGAAGGAAAGTACTTCAGTGACTATGTACTGGTACTCAGTCCTTCCAGAATTCGAGACAAGGGTTTGACTGACACTTTCTTTTCCTTCTGTTCCCCAGTAAAATAAGTGGAAATCTTTACAAGACTGGCAGTTTTTCATTTGATCTCTCAGGGTAGGAAACAGACTGCAAGTAGGAAACATGCTGGTAGAAGCTGTGAAAACAGGAATATAAAAATAATGGTTCAATAACAGGTAGGGTATTAAGGTTTGTGTTCTGTTCATTACCTATTCCTGTCTAAGGAACTGTGCTTTGTGCTTCAGTCTTTGTGAACCATGTAGCTGGTTCAGGGGAGCTGTGACAAAAAAAAAATACATAAATTACCTAGAGCTATCACTGCATACTTAGAGTATACAGAGCCAATAATCCAAAATGAGTAAGTATAATTGCAGATACAGACCCTTATACACATGCAGAATTATAAAAGATCTCAGTATGAAAGGGTGAGAGGAGGTATAAAACCCTCTCTCTATAGTTCTTCTTAGAAGGACACTCTGTGGGGATGTGAGCTACTAGGAATCCTGTTTTGCCTACAGAGCAGAGTATTTCTGAATATGGAATCAGTGACAGACACACCTCTTTGGCTAAAGCTGCTTTTCCATCAAGATTCTGATTTGTTGAGACCGAAATGTTTTGTAAGGAAGGTTCTAATTCAGCAAGCCTCAGAGAAAACACAGGCAGTCATTTGAAAGAACATGGACCACCAGGCAGTTTTCTATCCAAAACTTGTGCAAATTCCTGACAGCAGGCTGGGAATCCTGCTCAGCAGGTGCTGCAGTTCACAGATACTCATCTGTGAGCAGGGACAGGGGTCACCTGAGACTGATGTTTGTTAGAGACATCCGGGAGCTTCATCTCTTGCCAAATCTAACTCCTGACTCCCCATCTGGCAGCTCCCACTACCAGTCTGTGTAGTGGGGCTATCCTCCATGAAAGCCTGGGAGCCTCAGTCACTAGACTGCCAGCCAGACTTTCAGGAGGCTGAGAAGATAAGGAGTGGGATTGTGAACTGGTGAGCTTTAGTATGACGTATTTTCAGAAGTTTCCTTTGGTAGAGAAGTCACCAAAGACATCTAAACCAGTAATACAGATAACCTGCCTTATCAATTTTAGTTTGACTGAGCTTTTAGAAAAGGGTCCTTGTCTTCTGCTCCATCACTCGGAAGTACCTTGGTGTTCAGGGGAGTAGAAGATGCTGTTACACCATGGATGGAACAAGAATGATACAGGCACTTTTAAGGGGAGTCCTCATGCAGGAAGAAAACAACAATAGTGAGGAAGGGGTGAAGTTTGGCACCCTCCGTTTACATGAAGAGTGTCTCCCACTCATTAGGAGCTGGGTTTATATTTATTTATCTGTCCTGCAGTATTATAGTGTCTGAGCAGCTCTTAATCACTCAGTTTTCTCTTCAGAGCCCTCGAGAGAGTTTTTACCTTCATTTAAGAGAAGAGGGCTGAAGTGCAAATGAGGGAAGCAGCAATTTTCACAGCATCAATGTTGCTGTTTCCCTTCCACAGTAACAGAGAAGTGACCCTCCCTCTTCCAGTGGCGCTGGTCCTTGGAAAAGATTTTCTATATGAGTCCCATGGTGCTCTTGCTTCCTCCAGCATGGGTTCTAAGGGCAGCTGCTTCTGTTGTGCCTAACAAATCCATACTCAGCTGCTACAAAATCTGTAAGCCCCGTGACATACACATGTACTGCAACAAGATGCTGCACAACAGGCTTCCCTTGCTGTCCTCAACTTCTTCTCCAATGCTGTCTGGAGAAGAGCCTCATCCTCATGAGGTCTCATCACCTAGGGACTGAAGCTCTTACATTTTGTTGTGAATTTTAGGGAAGTCAGAACAGCAGAGCTTCACGTAATGAACATGACTGCTATTGCTCTGCCTTTAGCTTAACTCATGGGAAAAAAAAAATGTGCTGCGGTTTTTGGTTTTGTTTTTTGTTTGTTTGTTTGTTTTTTAATTTAAAAATGAATCTTCAGGTACAGGTAATGACTGTTTTGGAAAGTATCACAGTGACTAAGTAGCTCTGCTGGGAGCCTGAAAGAGGTTCTGCGGAATTTCAAAATTACAAATAAATAAATAAATAAATAAATTCTGTCTGCATTTCTCCCTTCTTTCTTTCCTGCCACAACAAATGCCAAAGGAGTTACTGCTACTGACTACGGAAATGAGCCAAACCTGGAAGCAACACTGAACTATGCTCTTTCTTCTCCTCAGCTGAATCCTTCTCTTTCTGCTCGTCCCTATGTAAATTTTAAATGTACTCAGGAATACTCATTAGCACATATTAAGATTTGTTTCAACATCTTTCAAGGAACGGATGGAAAGAAAAAAAGATGAGGAAAAAAATGAAGAAAGGTTACAAGGAAATTGAAGAGGGTAAAAGAAGAAATCTAAGGACAGGAAAACATAGGGAGTAAAGAGGACACAAAAATTATATTTATTCATGGTACCCTTGTCATGACAAATAACAAAATACTTCTCAAGTTAAAAATTCACACACATGTTGCAGTGACTATAAAATGTTCAGATCAACTTACACAGTAATGACCTTACTGAAGTGCCATGAGATGTTTAGCTGACTTCACAGACTCACACCGACTGGTGGTATTTTGGATAGCCTTTTTGCATATTAGATGTCACTATTCCAGAACCGTTCTACGACAACATATCTGATTTTCACATGATTTTAAAGCGATATCACAATGCTTTTCACTTTATTGAGGAACTAGTTGATGTGAAAGTGTCTTAGATTTTTATAGGACTCCTCTGGATGAGACAGTCTCTCATATCATTGATAGTAATGGGCTTTTTTGGTAGTATAATTCTGAAGTTTTTCTTATTTAATGTTGGTTTTATTTTGGATTGTTATTTTTATAAATCTGCCACTTTTTCTCCAGTTAAAAAGCAGGAATGGTTGCTATTAACTTTAAACATACAGTTGATCCTATTTCTGAATAGTTTTCAATGGAGGAATTCTAAAGAAGACATCCATCATGCTGTTATACATCTCAATAACTTTAAAACTAAAAATGGTTAATTGCAGATTTACACATAACAAAATACCAGTCCTTATAATCTCTGTTGTAGTGTACTGATTTATTCCAATGCTTCAATCTTACTGTAGTTTTTTTGCCTACTTCTAATGACAGTAATTTTAGCAAGACTGACTAGCTGATATGAGATTTGCATATCTCTCTCCAGGTAAATGATCTAACTTTTTATCCCTCTGGTAGTAGGACTGTTCAAATTTCTATTCATAACTGAACTACACATACAAACTTTGCACAAACACGATTCTCACCATTTTGGAAATCTTCATCTTCATTTGCATTTGTTCCACTACAGAATCTCCTAAGTCAAGCTTCTGCTGTCTGTGCTTGAGAATTATTAATTGTCCAAGGTCCTAAATCAGAAGTACCTTTTTACTGAAGAAATAACTTTTCCTCTTCTGCATGTCCTGCTGTCCTATTCATGCTCTAGTCCCATGCCCAATGTGAGATCTCCATTAAATTTTGTCTGCCACATTCTGTGGCATGTGGAAACTCCATATGAATCACTACCACTGTTTACAAAGCTTTGTCATGTCCACACAGTACCTGCTCAGTGATCTTGCTCACCATGTGGAGTGTTAACTCTACCTTACCCAACATTATTCCTGCCAGATTTCCTTTCCCATTCATTCCATGAATACCCACCACACTGACCTCCCTGTGTGTCTATGTCTTGCCCTGAAGGCTAAAAGCTTGCCAGGTGAGTGACACAGGGAGAGAAGAGGAAGCAGTGACAGGTATCCTTTAGTTACAGGGTGACTATGAAAAAGGTCATTTATACAGCAGTGGAAAGAAGCCCTATTGTCTTCATTACTTCAGTGTGGCTGTGTTGAATTGTAAGCACTGGGTGATAATTCTGGAATTTATTCTAATGGATTTTGTATAACCAGAACAATGTCTCATTATGTTGTGTAATACTCCACAAAGACCATGAAATAAAATCATTGGTGTCCTACATGATAAGACTTCTCCTATGAGGGGCATTGTCCCATCCTTTACTTCAGTGTCTGGCTTTTTTGTCTTTCATTTATTAGCATTTTGTCATGACAGTAACAGAGATGTTGCTTTTCCAATTCATTAACATTGTTGTTTCTCAGCATTTCCCAAATGAAACCGTGGTGAGATAGAGCACCATGTTTCCATTTCCCTGATAATCACTTTCTCCAAAGAAAATGATAGGTTTCAAATTTATGTTGATAATTAAGGTACTATTTGTCTACAGCTATCCTGGCAAGTCTTTTTCTCTCTTTCTCTATATTTTTTCCTTTTTACACTATTTTTTCTTTTATTTTATTCCCCCCACCCCCTTTACTTTTTTTTTTTTTTTTTATCAGCACAACAGCCTTTGTGCTTTCCAGGTCACTGAAAATGGGACATAATGCTCTGAGCTATGTGCCCTACTGAGTGGAACTGTTTTGTTCACATGCATTGATGCTCCCTTTGTAAAGAAATAAAAAATGCAATCAGGAAAATGCAGAAATGAGTGTTTTTATTCTATGCTATAAGTTTAACAAAACAAACAAAATACAGACCTCATCTGTATTTGAAAAAATTCAGAGATGTGTTCAGGTGCTGATAATTCCATTTTGCTATGGTGTTTCATCATTTTTATTGCACTACGGGATTATTGTTTATATGAAGCAGTTGTATTTATACAATGACACTCTAGTGTAGTGCCATTGTCCAAAGAAAACTTATTTCTTTATGGACATTTTCTTTGAATAAACAATATTTTTTATTGCATTACTCATTTATAGTATTAAAGAAAAAAGTAAAATATTTATAAAAAGATATAACAGCACTGAAATAATCAGTATAATTGAAAAATCTGTATTATTTTAAAGGATCTCAAGGAACAATATATGCTCTACACAGAAACATCTGGAAGCATCTGGTGGGGGACAATCTTCATAAGGCAAATGTAGGTCATTTTCTGAAAATCTTAGCTTTTAATCTGAGTACTCAAAAACTAAACATTTTTTTCAAATATAGGTCAATGATTCATAACATACTGGATGTTTTACTTGCTGTCTTTCTTCTCCCACCAGTGTGTTGTTGGAAACAAACTGACTCCACTGTACGAAAACTCAATTATGCAGACCGGTAGTAGAACTGATGAAAACAACTATCTCTGTGTTCTGTATCACAGAAAGAGGCATGAGCCCAGCTTCCTAAACTACTAAAAACTTTGACTGAATCCAGCCCAGAGTGTTAGCATGGGTTCATTTTCAGGAAGGGACGGGTCACTCATTTAAGTGCTTTAGTGGGGCATTACCCTACTTAATACTTTGCAGTATTAAGATTTTATGTACTGTTCACCACTCCTCTGGTTCCCTTGACTTTGGAGCATGTTTTCACTTGCAGTTCAGAGGCAGACTGCCACCTTCTGAAGCACGAACATCATTGCCTCTAGAATCTGGATATTCTGGAAGCTTCCAAGCAGTTATAAATCAGGTCTTGACCCTGTTAAGTCTAGGAAACAGGATCAGATCCCAGGCTCAGACGGTGCCTCTCATGGGTTCTAGAAGTATGTATTCTTAAGTAAATATACGAATGTCAGCAGTGTGTCAGAGGAGCTTTACCAAGCTGGAACACTGAAATATAGTAAACAAGGAAGTAATCAAATGTTATTAATTATACTGATCTATCTTCTACAGAGAGTATACTTTATCATCTGCTGGGAATCTTTGATGTTTAACCTGAGTTTTAGGACAAACTGCCTAACCTCAAGTTTTAATTCTAGGCACGCTTCAGTTTCTAAATTTCTCCCCAAGCACTTCAATGCAGAATCTCTTTGATTCACTGCAAAATGAAGTTTGACATATCTTATTATGAAGCAATACTTCATCTGAAAATGTACAGAGTAGCTCTAGGAAAACAACAGCAAACTCAGAAAACCTTGTCAATGGTGCAACCTTTCTACAGATGCAGCTGACAAAACCAAAATAATATTTTCCATTAACAATGAAGTTTACAAATAGCTGTGAGTAGAATCTGTGAAGGTACTCTTGCTATAAGACCGTTAGCCAGAAAACGTTAAGAATTTATAAATTTGCTGTGCTGTCCTGAGAGCACTTACAGAGAATTCAGTGAATAACACTCTCACCTCTCTTTGTTGCTGTGGGAGAAACATTGGTGGAGTATTATGCAGTGAGTCTTGTGCTACCAGTTCCTCTGAGTCAGTGTAGAAGATATTTCACAAGTGAAGTGACTGAGTCCCAGGTTTTATGAAACCATTCTCTCAAAACCTTACATCCTTTTTGTCATTCTCAGAAGAATAATATCATTTATGTGAAAACAGTGGACTAATGCCCACTTACAAAAGGGTTGGATTTAGTTCTATAGCACCCCCCTCCCACACACACACTTCTTTTCTTTTCCATTCATTATTCTCCTCTTACACACCCAGACGTGGTTATATTGCACACACTATAGATAATATAGTTGATTCACACTGTGAAACATTTCACACAATTCCCTGGGATGCAGTAGCCTTTTCCTTCCAAAGAAAACTGAAAAACATGTTCCTTTGTTTAGCTCAATAAGTGGAGACTATTTCACTGAATAGACTAGGGAGGGGGCAGAAATTGAGAAAAGGACACTCTTTATCCATATATTTTTTTACTGTTTAGATTTATCAAACAAAGCTGTCATCCCTTACAAGTGGGAAGGTCATTAATGGTGAATGCAGGGGTGCATGGGATACTGGAAGCAAGCTAAACTTTCACTGTGTCCTCCATGAGGCTTACTCATGTTTGGGAGATAACTGAATGATATCCAGCTGGAAGGAGACTGGCATTTCACCACCTCAGCCCACTTCTCTGAAATCTCCAAGAATGTTTAGGAGAAAAACATATAGATATTACTGTCACTCCCAAGGGCTCATTTCCATCTGCAGCATTTTTCCATTAAAAAAAATTATCTTCCTCTCCATTTATGTCTAAAAAAAGCCTGTAGTTTGTAAATCTCACTGTTTTGTTGTAGGCCATGACTGACACATTGAGAAAAATCAATACCTTCAACAGAGACAGGGAAGGACTTGGTATGAGAAACCTGTCTGATCAGGTGCTGCATTTTTATAACAAAAGGGGCATAAAAGAGAGTCAGCACCATAAATAGAAGCATTTTGCAGAAACTTTTCCTTGTCATCCTTCTGTTTTCCTCGGGTGCATTTTTTGTTGTCTACATAAGAAAGATAATCCAGCTACAATAATAGACCAAATTTTTCTCTTCCTTCCAGAAAGGACTCTAAAAATTATTTTTTATATCATCCAAAATATTGTCCTAAGGGGGGAGGGATAGAGCACTTTTTTCTACACTTCTGGATGAGCATGATTGTAAACGCAATTTTTACTGGACTGAATGCTCATAAAGAAGGCAGTAAGTTCATTGCAATCATCCTTTTAATGGTTCCTGTGGGGGATGAGAGGCATTTCACCGTGTTGGCCATGTTGTCGCACAGCATGGTTAGGGTAAGCATAAGGAAAGGCAACCAGCACTGCTCCTCTCAGAGGTGGTGTATGTGCACATCCTAGCAAACATGACAACTGCACTATGTCACTGGTGGCCTGACTATAACCCATTGGTTCTCCAGTGCTCCGCTTAGATGGTAGTTCACTAATCGACTTACCTGACAACTGGATATATTTTTGCATGTTTTTCCAGCTTCAGCACAAGCACCAAAAGTCTCGATTTTGAATAGTATATGCAGCTGTCTTAGCAGTCCATGGCAACACAGCTTTTCTTTTTTCTCCTTTTTCTCACTCACTTTCATGCATGTAAATGAGGATGTGAGGGTGTGCAGATACAGAAGGTTGGCAGTTACCTCATGTTCTAACTTCTTGGCAGTAAAGTCATTCAGGAATACAGCTTCATGCAGGTAACAGTAGCTTTGAAAGAAACATAAAAAAACCTCCTTTACATCATGGCATCTCCTTCATAGCTATGCTGAAGCAGGAGACCTATTTACTTTATTGGTTTTATGCAAACAGATAAAGTGTAAGATGTTACACCCTAACAAGGGGACTAAGAGGTGACAGCAGGAAGGGGACAAGTAAGAAAACAAAGAGTCTGGGGTTTTGTTATGAGCAAATTGGTACAAATCTTTGGGAAAATGTGTTGAATAACTGTCCTTTAAATTACCATAGCTAGTAGCTATACAGCAGTCTAAACCAAAATGAGTATTTTCAACCAGGCATTCAATTATTAGGATTTAATATAAAAGGTGTTGCCACCTGCTCCACCTACAACTGTATTAATAACAAAGTGCCCGGAGATGCTGTGACCTCCATCTGCAGCAGCACATTTCAGAATCCAGGAGGAGTTCTCTGATGCTGTAAATTTTCTTTCTTTGAAGATGCGCACAGATGAATAATATCTGTAGGAACTGATAGAGGCAGCTCACCAAGATAAAATGTTCTTACATTTCTGACATGTCGAAAACATCTACTTTCTTCTTAAATAAACCATTGAATGAATATTCTCATCCAGCACTACTGAAGCATGCAATACAGCTTTACTAAAAGCCTTCCACTGCCCTCCAGATACACTTAAGAAAATAACTGTAAATGGAAGGATGATACACACAATAGCTAAAGGGAATGCAATCACATTCAGGGAAGATGAAGAAATCATAAGCAGCCACCTGTATTTCTGGAAAGTCCTTGGGCCCTTGATAGCAAAACACTTTACAGCATACACCCCTGTCTGCTCCCAAAGCTTTCAGGTTGAACCACAGGCTCTGGTTTGCATTGTTATTGTGAGAATAACCTGCCTCTAGTTACTTAGGAATAGGAAAGACTATTAGAAATAAGTAGTAGCCAGGCAATTCTTCCCCAGAAGACTGAAGTGAAACTTTCTAAAGCGTTTTTAAAAAGTAAGCAGAGGACCCGCAGAAGAGCTAAGGGACGGATCCCCAAGATTGTCTTCTGTGCACGTCAGGGTACCCCAGCAGGCCTATGTGCAGCTGCTTGCATAGGGAACTCAATCTCAGATTTCACTTGTGCCATGGGACAGAAGGGACATTTCTTCATTGTTTGAAATAAGATTGGGAAGAGCTGGTCATGACCAAAGTCATTTGATACCATCTTTCAGAAACAGAAGAAAGCACTTTGTCAGTCAGAAGCAAGAGACCATGTCTAGCTGCATACTAAGTTGTCAGTGGGAATATACATGGGAATATGTATCAACCTTGATCTAATTGTACTCTGGTTCTACAGCTCCTTGATTTCAGATTCCCTTCTTTCTAGACAGTTTAAACAAAAATCTGCTTCCTATATTCCACTTGTGTTAGTTTCCACATTTGAGATAAATTCTTTAAAATTATGCTTTTGTCTTTTCACCTATAAATATTAGTACAGACAGATTTCCACACTGGGCAAACGGACTGTCACCCAACCTGGCAGCAGCTGAGTACTGTCAATATCCCAGGGAACTCTCTCCTAATCCTCCCAGCTGAAGTGCTGCTGAGCACAACTTTCCCAACTGTTTTTGCTCCATAACATCTTGACTATTTGACCCTTGAGATCCACAACAAAGCCTGAACTGAAATATCAAACAGCTTATTCTTAAAACACCAACATGTCAAATTCTTCATAAAGGACATATATGTCAGTGGTAAATTTTTTAAAACCCTTCCCTTTTTCTATGAATAAGAACTGGATTTTTCAAGTGTGTAAAATCCTGGAGTACAGGCTCTTCCTAGAGTCTTTTTCTCCTGGAGAGTTACTGCCTCCTCGATAAGAAAAAAGGTGCTCTTCTTTAAGGCTATGGGGGGCATACTGAGCTTCCCATCCCCTCTCATAAATGTTCTGCTTTTTCTTCCCTGAAAAATCCCGTTGAAAGGAGTATATTTCTTAGACTGAAATTCAGAGAGAAAAACTAGAATAGCTTCCTGCAGGCAGTTGCCAGGTTGTTATATCAAAGCGATATTGCTTTCTGAATTGAGTGGCACCAATCAGCAGGAACTGTCAGTCTGGGGATATAATGACTGTGGTGCCAGTCGTCAGGAATCTAAATGAAAGTTTCGGCTGTACTTTTGTATATTTAAAGTGTCTGTTGGCTTGGGAGGGGAAAAGGAAGGGGGAAGAGTTTTGCTGGCAGTGTCAAGGAATGGATGGCAACAGAAGAAAAATTTGGTGAAGCACAGAGCACCTGAATTCTCTCCTGGTGCAGTGTGAGAGTCAGACGACCAAAGTCACAGTATGAAATAGATCTTGCATCTTCATCCTCCATAATTCCTAGCCCTGTTAACTATCTTTCTGAAGAGAAGGTGAAGATTCATATAAGCCTGTCACATTTGTCACACTGACATCCTACCAAACTGCCTTTCTGGACTCCTGTCCAAATATAGATTCTTGAAAACTCTGCTCTGCTGCTGCCTGGCACTGTCAACATCTGAAATCTGTAGACATCTGATTTTCTAGTGAATACATTTTCTTAATTCTTTCTGAGATGGTGGCACGAACTTCCTCAGAGCACTCAGACCTGGGCCCCTTCCTGTAATCCTGCTGAAGCAGGGCTCCACGCATACAGAGGATCCACCAACCCCCAACATGCTGACCCAGGAGAGGAGGGTACAGCAGTGGGCTCAAGCATGGCACTCACTCACAGAGTGTGGGGCCAAGGGAGTTTAAATCCACCTCCCCAAGATGCAGACTTCACTGGTGCTTGGGTTGTCACCACAGACATGGCTGTTTTGTCTCTCCTGGGGAAGCTGTTCCCCTCACATTACTGAGGTGTGACTTGTGTGAGGATCAGGACTTTCACATGAAGTCATAGAGGGAAGATCAGGCCCTGGTTTCTGATTCCAGGATTCTTTCAGAATACTACCAGACTATTATCATCTCAATATAAAGAAATAGTGTTTGAACAAAGACTGTTTGGTGCCTCCTATAAGAGCACCCATAGCACCAGAAGGTGCATGTTGGAAATCCCAAAGTATTGCTGCTCATAGTGCTATGACATCACAGACATTTTGCAGAGCTGGAACTGAACAATATAATTGGTGGAATGAACTGGATCACCCCCATGTGAGTGAACCACAAGTCCTGGGATCATTGTTATTTTAGTCAAATTCTGATATGTGAATCATATTTTAATTTGGTTTCATTATTTTTTTAATACTCTGCATTGTAAACATGAGATAAACCATTATACCCATGCAGCATCTCTGACTAGTGAGTAAGGTCACAGTGTTGATTCAGTTTTCTGCGTACATGACTATGACTCACTAGACAGAAAAAAACCTCTTAGACTGTAGCAGAACAGGTATCAAAAACAGGTAAAGCATCTCTTCTCTGGGCTGCACAAGCAAGCCTTCATTCCCAGAAAATTTAACCTGATGTAACATCTATTGAGAGAAGTGCAGATTCTGTTTCATTCCTGTCCTTGTACTCCCATGTTGCAGGTCTGTGAATCCCACCTAACCTACATCATTGTCTGGAAAAACATTCTTCTGCTAAATTGAGAAAAAATATCACTATCTGTTACAAAAGGCAAAGTGATCCTGTATGTGACATTACAATTTCCGATCTGTAGTTTAGAGCAGAGCAAGACTCACCACACCACAAAATAGTGGACACCAGAGGCAGGCCAGGAGCCTGGCCAAAAGGGATTCTTCCTTAAATTACATGAGTTGGAAGCAACTGTGATTCGTTCAGCTATTGTTGATAAACAATTCAATATTCTGTCTTTAACAACGACTGAGATTTACACTCTTATATCATGCAAAACTGAAACTCAAATCTCTAATGAAGAAAACACCTTCTAAAATTAATTTAGAATTTATTTATTTTTTAAATATGTATTCTAAAAATGCAGTCTTCCTCTCTCATTTACTTTTTCCAGTAATGAAACCAATAAATGATGAGGTCTGTGGAGTGGGATCAAATGGACATTTTAAACAGTTTCTTTGCCTAGGAAAGAATCAGATAAAGGTAGCCCAGATCTGATTTTTCAATTTATCTGAGCATGACCTGTAAAAGATAACCAATGAAAAGTGATAACCAGTTTAAACTGATATGTAATGTTGATTTTATAAATGGATTCAGATGACTGAAGAATTTCCTACCATCTGTCCCTTTGGGGAGTGCTCTGTAGTAGTACTGAAACTGTGTGGCAGATCTCATGCTTAGGCTCTTCAGGCTGTTTTGTCCTCCTGGATGTTGTCAATTGCATTTGCATTTCTTTTTATTCTCAGTATTTTGCACCCTGGTGTCCACTGAGGAACAGATTCCTGTGTACACATCCTGTGGCATTGCTACAGGCAGATGGTTCCTATCCCAATACATCACTGACTGTCCTAGAATCCTGTATTTCTTTTCTAAAGGATTTTGCCTAATGTTTGCTGTGCCTTCAGCAGAACAATCTTTTGTATTATTGAACTTTAAAAAGCTGTCAGAGTAAGAAAGAACTATTGAAGGTATCCAAAATTGTTTTCCATTAAATAATCAGAAGTTCACTTAATCAAAAAGATTGTGAAATCTTTAACCTGGAAAAAAGTCAAAGCCAATGGCTGGAAATTTAAACTAAAAGCATTCAGAATGGAAGCAGTGTGCCAATATTTAATAGTGGCAGTAATTAACCATTGTGAGACCTGATCATGGGGAGGGCATAATAATCTTTAGTCTCTGAATCAAATTCCTCTCTCTAAGTATTTACAGTCCTACTCCAAAACAGCTTTTTCATAGGGAATATTGGTTCAGATTATATGATTTTCACTGTGTAAAAAAAACAAAGCCAAAAACCAAACCAAACCAGAACATATGATAATGAACATTTCCAGCCTAAAGTTTCCCTCTCCCAGTTTTATTTGGAAGTTATTTTCTTTAGCTTTATGAATGGAATAAACCACAAAAAAAAATAAGTATAGTTAAATTATTCAGTGAAAGTCAAAAATGGCTTCCTATAACTGATAAAAGGAAATTTTAAGTTCTTGATTCTCGTTTATTTTTAATGTATCATGTTCACATTCCCACTGGTTATCATTGCATCTGAAAGTTTATCAGGATGTTAAGAAGTATAAGCAGTAACAGAAGCAGAACATCTATAAATCATCTACTAACTGTGAGGAGATTCAGGGGAAAAAAAATCCCTGATGACTCCACATTTATCAATTACAGTGATTTGAGTACATTCCTCTGAAGAATCACCCCTGGGCTGAGATGTGGGGCCAGTACTAGATGGATCATTGTATTGATGCTCCAAACATGTTATAGATGTTGCAGTTTTGTACTTTAAAATTTCCCAAGCTTTCCTAATGGTGCAAGAAAAATTAAATGCCTCAAAATAATAACTTCAATTATAAACTGCCATACCCAGCTAGCTATTTTTCCTTATATATTTGTTACCCCATTGTTTCCTCTACATGACTTCTGTTTTTTGAAAGGCATAGACCATTCCCTAAAAGATGCAAAAACAGGTTTAAAGAATGTAAAGCTCACAGGCAAGCTCCATATTTTTTCACTTACACATGATGCTCCCATTAAGCTGAACATTTGGCAGTGTCTTAGCTCACTTGGCTAATTCCATTTACGAATTTGATTTGCCATTTGGTCGATTTTAAATTGATAAAAATCCCCTCTATACACAAATCCTACAACATTGCAATATCCTGTTCTGCTCACAAGAAACAGAATGGCTCTCTTGCAGTGTGAATGCTTTGAAGAGTAGACATTTCATGAGGCTATCATATGAATACATTGGTATTTAGTTAGACAGGTCTGGGTAGGCAGTTGGCTCTCTGAATTTTGATATATCTGTTAAGAGCTTTAATTTTAAAAGCTGCGTTAGCAGAGAATTGTGGATTTCTTGGTGTGGACAAGGGTATTTTATATCTTATTTGAACAGTATTTCAGGAGCTTGTCCATTGTTTCTATCTTTACCATACGCCTAGCTTTGTATGAGCTGCATGTCAGAGATAGACAAGTAGAAGGAGCTGTGTAATTTAGCTAGCTCTTCAGTAGATAAAAATAAATTTTTAGCCAATGGTTTCATTGTGTAAGAACGGGTAATGCAAGTGACACACATCAGCTATCTTCTGCTCTGTTGACTGCTACAAAAGACACCATCACTGTCAGAGCAAGTAGTGATTAATTAAACTCCTATGCCACTTTGCACTTTAAGCCCATGTTTGCAGCTGATCACAACTTTGATGGACTTTGGTCAGAAGATAAAGGAGGGCTATCCCTGTAAATGCTGGGCCCACCTGTGTAGCACTTGGCTCAGGAGCTACAAGTAGGAAGGCCATCCATGTCTCCTACCGCACCAGGAAGATCATGAACATGAAGCAAGATGGAGAATTAAAACACACATGGATAAAGATAAGGAAGATGAAAATCAAGTAAGATGAGCAATATGAGTTTTAGCAAAAGGCACTGCACATAAGAGGCCTGGGACAGGGGATGCTAGCAGCTATAAGGCTGCTGGGAGCAGACAACTGAGACTAAACATGGTGCTGGGATGCAGACAGGAAGGGGGCCTAGCAGGAGGGTGACTCCAAGATCTTGTATAAGTAAACAGAACTGAGGTGAAAAGACTGGGGCAACGAACCAGGCTCTGAGTGTACAGAAGCCTTGCTATGGGGTAGCTCATGGTAAGGAAGCAGAGACCCTGAGTCCCAGGGGGACAGAAGGTTAGGGCAGTGAGCAGCTGGTTGAAACACATGTGAGAGGAGCCCCAGTCTTTAAGTATGTGAATAAGAACTTAGTGTTTGGGGGGGATAAAGGCACCAAAAGAAACAGATTAAACAAAACTAGTGACTTGATATAAATTTTAATTATCTTTATCTTAAGGGCAACACATATTGACATGATATAAAACAGTGCTCTTCTTTGAGGTTAAAAGCTGCTAGGAAAAATTTAACCCTGCAACCAGTTAAAGTCATAACAGTTAGTTTCCCATCTCCTTGTCTTGTGAAGGGCTAATGTGACAGCTGCCATAAGACATCTACAAGTTATTCTATGAAATACCAAGAGCATGCAGGAAAATGTAGGAATATGGGTGAGTGACAATACCTGTTCATTAGTTTTCTTCCTGATCATGTTGAGGCTTTATGCTGGACACCTGGTGCCATCTGCTTCCCTCCAGTTGTTCCCATCAGGAAAATTGGGGTAGCTCCATTGTAACTGTGATCTCTGTACCACTTTGCTTGTGCTGCTGCAGCCCACACTGCTCTGCCTTCAGTGAATGATACTGCAAATTAGATAGATTTAAGGTGAACTTCCAAAACTGTCCAAGGGTGAACTTGTCAGTGTTGAATTTTGTATTATGTCCATATTTTACTTCTAACAGTCTCTGGGCTACATGGAAGTTGTCAGCCTACCATTATCCCGCATTTTCTCCATTAGCTCACATAATGGAATCAAACACTCAGAATACAAGTTATATGAGCTGGACCATTCTCTGGGATGACTCAGGTTTCTGATGTAAGGTCCCTCAATGCATTTGTAACAGAGGCTGAAAGGCTTGTATTGAAGGAGACAGGATTTCTGTAAAAGAAAGAATGGTCTTGCAATTAAGACAGTCTAACAATAATCTTATCACTATTCCTGACAGAAGATTTCTGCTTAAAGCTAGATTAGTCATTGGACTAAATACTTTACAAAATATCTGCTTCAAACAAGCTGCCCAAATTAAAGGCTAATTTTAATATTAATCCATCTTCTTTTCTCCAAAGAGAATCTGCATTTTATAAAATGCAGATAATGTCACCCTTCGTACCACAAAAATACTGCATGAATAAAATTCACAATGAGTAACACCACAGAATCCTCTAAAGACATCTGTGATTCTGTCATATGGAAGAATTTGACTAGTATAAAGTAAATGTGTCCATGGGCCATGCACTGAAATATGAGGATAGAACAAAAATATTGAGAAGACACTCAATCACTGAGTGCTGTCCACCCAGGGCACTGAATGAGACAGTCTTGCAGAAAAAACAGTATGTGATCCTCAGTCAAACTGCCACAATTCATACACAACAAGGGAACAGCCCAGGGCTGTACAGACAGAAATGCAGATAGATACACAGAAAGCTTAATTCAGGCATTTTGTAAATTTTCAGTGTTTGCATTACAACCTTACTGTAACTTTACTGGGCATCTTGCTTAAAGCATAGGATGTCCAGAGGTCAAGGGTGTCCTGATAGTTTTACTGAAGTTCCAAGCCACTTTCATTTTAAGGTGCTGCAATTGTTCTGAGCCTTTGTTGAAATTATCTTCTCATTTATTAGTCAAATTGCTGTGGTAGCAAAGTCTTACTGGATAGCCATGAGAAACCCTTTATAGCTTGGTGCTCACCATATTATTATCCTTATAATTTAGTCCTGTTGCATTCATTTTGACATTTCAGTTATACTCAGAACATATCATGGCATCCTTTCACGTTACCAGATATCCATGCAACATATGTTCACTTACCTTGGATGACACATAATTTCCACTAGATTTTGATTTCTTCCATTCTGACTATTTCAGAAACTATAGAGAAGTAAAGACTTTTGAGTTCATCCAGGTACATCTTGTGTCTACAGTGAGGGAACTGACTGCAGTAGACAACAGGAACGCCAAGTAAGAAACACACATCTTTACCCTGCTACAAGTTAAAGTCTACAGCAACACTTGCTTCATGATAGGTGCAAGGTAGGACTGGTTCTGGCCCCAGGGAATTACCTTGCTCCATATATAGATGGAAGCATATGTTATATGCATTTCAGAGTGGCAGGAGCTGCCACAACAGCATGTACTATCATGCAGGTAAAGGTAGGGTTCAGGTAAGCAGACCAGAGCTCCCCCTGGAACACCCATTCTTTCCTTGTCTCAATATGATCTGGAAATTCAAAACCACAATCAGACCAAATATTTCTCAACACATTAAACTTGGTCAAATAGATCTTTTTCCTAAATGTGTTGCAGTTTTCTGTGCTTTATCAGATGAAAGAGGAAGGGAAAGTAGATATCTCACTGAGTGTTGCAAATGTGCCCTATCAGCTTGGTGCAATATTCAAAGAATGAGAACGGACAGTTCAAGCCTCTTGTGCTCTCATGTGTTGAATCTGAATGCCCTAAAGTGAAGAAATCTGGAATTTCAATTCAAAGTTCAACATCCATACCTCTAAAATCAAGAGCATTGGGAGTTAGTTTTTAATGGTAGTTCCTTAGAGGGATAAAACCAATTTGGTCTGAAGCCAAAAAAAGATCTGGGGTCATCTCTGGCCCTTGCCACAGTTTTCTGGAAAACCAGTTTCATGTCTAATTGAAGACCGTACCTGCAGAATATTAAAGGTGGGGAGTGTGCGATACATTTTGAGTGACACTCGCTCGGTACGGCGGATGCTTTCTGACAGGACTAACACAGTGAAAGACTACCACCCCTCCTCTCCTATCACGAGCCTGACTGTGCCAGCCACTGTTTGCCACTGCCCAGTCTGGTCTGACTGTTTCCTTGCACCCATGTGACATCCCCTGTAGGTCTCCCTTCCCTGCCGTTCAGGTTAACTCTGCTGGCATGTGAGTCAGAGCTCTCTATCTGCTCAAAAAAAACATTATATACCATCAGGCTTCAAAGAAACTAAAATACTGATAAGCAGATACTAATGGTTGCCAGCCAGTAGTCAGAGGAAGGGCTCTTAGGAGAGGAAACATCAAATACAGATAAAATATTATAAATAACATGAAATATTAAATATTATCTGGAATGCTTTGCACAACTAAAAATACGACAGAATTAACTAATAGAGATACTGCAGATCTTCCTACACAGATATGGCTCTTTTCTTCTCCTACCACTATTAATAGGATTTCAGCTGCAAAATTCATTTACATAGCATTTATATTGCATTAACACCAAAATCATTTAGTGCCCCTGCAAACACATTCCTCCACAAATTTCTTTAAGACATGATTTCAGGGTCTCTCGGGGAGATCCCTGATACCCTGTCACCTGGGCTCCAGAACTGAGAAAGAACAGTAGCATCGCAGTCCTTTCAATATCCTCCTGACTCATGTGAACAAAGTCTTAATTCTATAGATTGTGGCTGATTGGTTAACCACTGATGACCATTTAGCTAACAGTTAACACAGAATTAGGACAGTTATTAGATTTATTAAACACAAGATCATTCCCTTCTATCTATAAGGCTTCACTTGAGAACCTATTTTAGTTGTCTGTGCATGGGTTTGTAGGGCTACAAGATATTATCATCAATACTAATATCCACAGAAGCATATGGCCACCTTGGGTGCATTCTCTTCTGAAGAGAAGCAGAAGCCCATCTTAAAAGCAGTGAATAGCAATATGCAATGTGTACTCTATGGAGACAATGACCAGTTCACTGTACATTTTGTCTAGTCCATAAAACAGCTTGTGGTATATCAAAACTCACTCATGGCAGAAATATTAAGTCATTATATGTATCAAAATTAGTGAAAATAGAGGACAGAATTTACAGCAAATTTAACCTCTGATAACACCTAAAGACCATGCAGATACTTGCCTGCTGCTGTCCTCTCCACACCCCCTCTTGGAGGATAGGAAAGAAAATCAGGAGGAAGAAAAAAAAATAAATAAAGGTGAGACCCCATGGCTTGAGATAAGGACAGTTTAATAAAACAACACAGAAAGCGTAGAAATAAACAGCACTAATACAAAGTGAACAGTACAAGCCAGGAAGACTCTACCTGTGTCCAGAATATTAACTTTCTCTGCTCCAGCTGTACTGAAGCAAGTTACAAATAAGTACCCCAACCCTAGGGCCATGGTCCCATTTTATATAGGGACACGACTCAGTATGGTATTAAATATCCCACTGGCTGGTGCAGTTGTTTATCCCAGTTGTGGCCCCTCTGATCTGCAGCCCCTCTCAACTGCTTAGACCAGCAGTTGTTTGTGATAATTAGCCGGAACCAAGCCCAGGACAAAGTTCATTTAAGTTCTGCAGTGTTCAATTCTCTTTTCTCTTGCAGTCTTTTTTTTTTCCACAGCCCTCTGCATGTGAGTAGGGATCCCAAACATTCCAGCTAATATCCACATTTAACTGATTTTCTTTTGCCCTGTGGCACAAATTCAAATGCCTGAAGCACCAAAGCATGTAGGCCACTCCTTTCGATCCATTCCCTTTTATCTACTCATCACCTCTGCTCTTACACTGAAAGAACTGCCTATTTTTGGAGCTGAGCCATCTATTTGAACCTGAGCACTTAACACAGCAGGGTCATGGTCAGTAGTGGGACTCCCTAGGGACTCATTAGGGCTTCTAAAATTGTGTATAAATGCAGTATATATGTATATGTATATATATGCTGTTCTGGCTCTGAAAGCTCAGGTGAAAAAATCAGTTTAACTGTAATGTAAGGCAAAGCCCAGAAAAGTAGTGGGCATCTTGGCAATCACAGACAAAGCAGGAGGATCTCTCCCTGTTCATTATGAATTCTATCACATGAAACAAGCTGAATCGCCAAATTTTGGTTTAACTGCAGTTCATAACAAACCTTCCTCTATTCCTTGTTCACCAGGTGAAGCTTCAATACAGCTGAGAAGGACCTGTGCACAGCTGTTTCCAAGTGAAATGAATTCATTAGCACTGGAGTAAATTAAGGACTTAATCTGAGGCCTTGCTGAAAGCATTTGCCAGGATGACCATGGACAAGATACAGGGTTATAAAAAACTAAATGAAGAAAGTAGTTTCTTTTAATTTTTATTATTTTTTTTTTCCCACTGCCCAATAATTATCCAACGCTCACAAACTGCCCAGCGTCAGTTTAGCCTATTTGTACAAAGGTTAAAAAAAATCAGTTTCTAATATTTTTGTAGCTGCTTCTATTTTTTAACTTCTCAGTGGTTTACATTACTAAGCTGTGAAAAAGCACTAGAGAACTTTAACCTACAATTCCCATCCACATCAGTAATACCATGTAACTTAACTATGGAGCAACTCAAGTGTGTGTACTTACCGTACAGCTTTGAATAAGCATTAATGTAGCCAACCACCTAATTAAATACCAAAGTATAGACTACTGCAATGGTTAACTGAAGAACAGTAAAGGGAATCGTGTTGCTCTAAAAATCCTGGGTGGGGGTATTTTGTGAATCACATCTGTCCATTTTAGTTGGAAGGGAGGGAAGGCAAAAGGAAAGCACACGGTCAAGAAGGTGAAAGTTGATAAGAAAGCAGAGCACTAGCAACTATTTTGCTTATAAGGAGGCCTTTTGATCATTATAGTTCCCAACATAGAAATGAAAGAGCTTTTTGCTGAAGTACAGCAGTGCTTGTAATTTATATTCTGAAGCATGTCCTGGAAATATTTTTTTGGATGTTAAACAGAAGATAGTTATATCCAATGGCTAGTGGAGCAACAGTGAGTTGTGAAGAATTGGAGGTCGGTGCTGCATGAAAGCAGATATTTAGTCAGAAGTTGTTTGATTCTGCAGTCCAAATGACACTCCCAGACATACCACAGAAAAAACTTACAACTGTAAATCTCATTCTAGGTACAGTGCTTTGCAAAGTTTGAGAATCGGGAGAAGGAAGTTACTGTTTACATTTATGATAGAAAATGCAATCTTAGATGTGTCAACCAAGCAAGTTTTTATATGAATATGGCTCTGAATTTGCATGTGTTACCAAAATGATTTAACTGGTTTTGACATTTAAGGAATTTAAGGGGAGGAGATGAAGAGAGAGTTTAATTGTGTTCTTTCCAGTAAACTTAAAATGCAGGAGATTTGAGTCACTGTACTAGGGAAAGGAGATAGAAGGCACATGGAATATCTATGGCAGTAATCCATGTTCTGGATTAAATTCCTTGATCCAATTGCGCTTTCTGAAACAAGAATCACTTCCTTTCCATTAGCTGGAGCAGCAATGTTCCACTGCTGCAGATGGGCTCTGTGTGTACTAATGCAAAGAAGAATGTGAAGTTGCTAGGTATAGTTTGATAAGTCTGAAGCTGTTGTACACTACCCTAAATACATAACATCAGATGGGGTGAAGACTACTACTGCCTCTCTAATATAGAATGTGTTTGGACTGGTCTAGTTGGATTCTCAGCAGCCCTTTATGTAGAGTGTTGTCTTTTCTCTTCATTACCATTCTCTTGACAGTTGCCTCTAGATTTCACAGATAAAGAAAAATGCTTCCACCTGCTCCAGTGTGGGGTCCTCCATGGGCTACAGGTGGATGGCTCCACTGTTAACCTCAATGGGATAGAGAGGCGATGACCTGTTTTACCATGGTCTTCACCATAGGCTGCAGGGCAAGCTCTGCTCCAGTTCCTGGAGCACCTCCTTCCCCTCCTTTTTCACTGACCTCGGTGTCTGCAGAGTTGGTTCACTCTCTTCTTTCCTGGCTGCAGCTGTGCAGGGTGTTTTCCCTCCTTTTTAAATATTTTATCACAGAGACACTGCCACCATCATTGATGTGCTCAGCCTTGGCCAGCAGCAGGCCTGTCTTGGAGAGAGGTGGCACTGGATCCATGGGACATGGGAGAAATTTCGAGCAGCTTCTCACAGAAGCCACTCCTGTAGCCCCTTACACCACATCCATCAACCCCCACCTCCTTACTATCAAAACCTTGTCACACAAAACTTCTATCATTCCACTGTGTCTGTGTTGTATTCGTCTGTCTTATATAAAATTCTCAGATACCCAAATATCACAAATTACACTTAGACCTTCATTAGCTTTGGCTAGAGTCTAAACAACTAGTTCACATGAAGACAACTAAACTTTGTCAGAAAGGATGGCAATGAGCTATTTTTAACTCAAACTGAACTAAAACCAGGGTCATACTTTTTCTTTTTTCTTGTAAAGAAAGTCAGCTGTTGCAAAAATCCTTCAGAAGAAAAAAAATTACAAATAAATGAAAAAGTTCTTTTGACTTTTGTTTGTTATGAAGACCTTTATGGCTCAGTAGCAATTAAGTGTTTGTGTGCTGGTTCTGTGGAAATCTAGAATTAATGGATAGCTGTTTAAGATCACATTTGTTTATCAACATATTTTCTCTCAGGGCTCCCTCATTATGTCTTATTGTTTTTATGTTTCATCCCTGAACTATCAGCATAAGGATCAATTATAACACTACATTTTCCTGTTAAAAAAGAAGTTCATGGATTAGTGACAGAGTGCTGAAACAGCAAAAAAAAAAAAAAAAAAATAAATTTCCATAAAAATAACTTTTTCTGCAGCAGTCTTGCTGATAACTTTGTTAAATTATGGAAGATCTCACAGTCCCCATAAAAAGTACATATAGATCTCCTGTGCCTGTGCTCTTGGAATATTCACACTTGCCAGATCCAAGCAATAAAAAAAGGCACTATTTCTCCCTCATTAATCTAGACTTATTTTCAGAGAAAGAAAAGTATACTCAGGTGACTTAGTTTTTAAGTGACTACCTTGACACAGTGAAATCTATTCAAAAGTGCCAACCAGTTCTCTGAGATTTGGGTCCTATTAAACATTTCATTTTGTGCAGCCCAAAGTGGTTAAGTTAAATCTCATATTAAAGATAAATGTAGGTTTATGTTAATGAGATTTGCTACAATTGGAGGTAGAAAATGTCTGCTCTAGACAACTCAAAATGCAGATATGTTTCCTTTTGTTTCCATTAATCTGGTGCCCATGTAGTTTTTTCTCACAAATACGAAGACTGCCAAGTCCACATCAGACTCAGGCTGCCAACTCCTCCATGCTTGTCCCTCTGTGAGGGAAGATGTCTTTTGATGCTTATATGGTATAACCCTGCCCCTTTCTTCTGCTTTTCAACTCTCCATTCTGCATACCATTAGTCAGTAGGTTGCAATGACCACACCACAGCTGTCAACAAACAGGAGCAAGATTGTGGTACAGTCCTGCTACCAGGGATTTTTCCCTGGTGAGGTCCTCAGAGGAGCTCCACATCCTGGCACACTCCCTGCCTTCAGATCACTGTTGGCCCATAACCTGTCCTACTGGAGGAGACAGACACAAGCCTCACTGCTGGCCTGTGGTAAATGAAGGGTAGGAAGAGAAGATGGTTGAATTCTGTGAATAAGTGGGCTAAAAGATGCTCTTCCCCCACAGAATAAAGGCTTGGAGAGATGAGTCTATCAGTAGGATTTCAAAAATCAGCTCTGACAAGAGATGGCAATACAACATTTGTTTCTTCTGGTAGATTTTGCAATTCAGATTTAAGCTTGTGACACTCTAGTGTATGAGAAAGCTGTCACAATCATTTTAAGCATAGATATTTTTCTCTTTCCTAGGCTGTGTTAAGGTAACCTGGGTTTGTAACTTGAAGTATTAAAGTAGAACATTTTGTAGAATTCTGAAGCATTTTAAAAATATTTTCTGTAAGACATCTTACGCTATTGTGTGGTGGTGGGGTAATGTTTATTAGTATTCACTTGATATAACCTGATTTATTCATTGCTTCACCACCCCAGAGAAATGCACACTCCTCCAAGTGAGCTGACTAAACCATATACCTTACCATCATGCATTCTCTCTCCATAAGATTCCACAAACAGTAAATGTATGGGAAATATTCTTCTCCCTCCAAGATTAATCTGTGCAGTCAGGGAGTCTAGGAGATATGACAAGGCTGATCTATTGTACAGCAATTCATTTCAGTGAAATATTTCTACATAGCTGTTGATAGAGAACAAAGTTGGAATTTGCTGAAAGGCTTGTATATGGTATGCACTAGCATCTGAACAGCAGGAACCTTTTAGAGGTACAGCAGCTCATTCCTAAAGTGTTCTTTTTTTACGCCAAGATGCAGCAAAATTGGCAGCTCGGCCCCATCCAAAGTGGTGCTAGACAAGATGCAGAACCACAGGGTTTGGACAGATGTACAACTGACAGATGGTGCTGAGATTAGTCATTATCAATCAGCTTCAACTTGCATTTATTCCTCTGGTTCAATGCCAGTCAATGATGAATGCTGGCTGATAATGGCTTATTACTGGCTAATATTTATTAAGAGTTGCTGACACCATAGAGGACAAAGTGAAGGCATGGACCCTGCTCACCGGAAAGCACAGATATAACATATAGAGTTTGCTTGTTATCACTAAGACTGATGTTTACAGCTCCAGCATCATCTCTACTGGTGCTGTTTTCTGCAGAGGGATCAAGGGCTGAAAACAAGCAGAAAGACCAGCTGCCACCTCTCTCAAAGATAGTTCTACCCAGTTAAGGTTCAAGTTTGCTTTTTGGGATAGCATAAGAGGAGCATATGTTCTGTTTTGAGCCTATTCAGCTAGCAACAAAGCACCACCACATCCTACCCCTCTCCAGAGGGATGGGGAGGAAAAAAATTCAACAAAAGGCTCAAGAGTGGAGACAAAGGACAGGGAGAGCAGACTCATCAATTATGGTCACAGGCAAAAGACCGACTCCACTTGGGGAAAATAAAATTAATTTAAACAATTCTTCACAGCCCTCCTTTGCTGCAACATGGCATCCCTCCCATGGGAGACAGTCCTTCATGAGCTTCTCCATCTAGTGTGGTTTTCTTCCATGGGATGTAATCTTCCCAGTGACAAAATGGCTCCAGTGCAACTCTCCCTCAGAGTGGCAGCCTGCTTCAGGTTGTGTCTCCTCCAGCATGGTGTCCTCCACGGGCTGCAGACAGGACTCTTCTCCACCGTTCATCTCCATGTACTGCAGGGCCTCAGCCTGACATCTCAACGTGGGTCAAAGGGGAATGGCTGCTCCATCATACCTACTCCCCTCCTTCCTCACTGACCTGGGTGTCTGCATTGCTCTATCTCTCTCCTCTCCCACTCCTCTCTAAAACAAAAAAAAAAGTCTCCCAACAGGTTTTCCTCCCCTAAATATGTTATTGCAGAGGTGCTAGTAGGCTCAGCCTTGGCCAGAGGCAGGTCCAGCTTGAATCTGGGGGAGCTTCTGGAAGCTTCTTACAGGTGCCAAGCCGATAGCCTCCTCTTCAGCTACCAAACACTTGTCAGTCACAATCCCAAACCAGCATAAGTAGGCACTAATATGTAGAAATCCAAACCTGGCAATGATATACTTAAAAAATCTTAAAGAAATGGCATTTTATTTTAAATCTGTATTGTGTTTAAGTGGCAAGGTGACTCTGACAAGGTCAACCCACCACAAAATCCTGAACAAGGAATTAAGAAAAAGAAAACAAAAAAAGCCTGTTTTCTTGTCTCAGGGGTAAAAAAGAGTACACACATATATATAAGTACATATATACATACATATATGTATGCAAGTATGTGGTACAGAGACATAGATTTATAAAAAGGTGGATGGGATTGTACATCTCTCCCTGCTTTTTTTCCTCCATTATACAATCGCAATGTGTGGCAGTGACAAAGCAGGACTGGCAGTACTACCACCTCTGTGAGAACCCTTAAGATTGTAATATAGCACGTGCACCTCAAAAGCACAAGACTGTAACATAATACTAAAAATTTTTACACTAGACTCAGCCTCGACTTATAGAATCATAGAATCATTATGGTTGGAAGGAACCTCTAGGATCATCAAGTCCAATCTTCATCCTAACATCTCTCTATCCACTAGACCATATCCTCAAGTGCTACATCCACTCATTTTTTAAACACCTCCAGGGATCATGACTCCACCACCTCCCTGGGCAGTCTGTTCCAGTGCCTAACCACTCTCTCAGTAGATAATTTCTTCCTAATATCTAATCCAAACCTTCCCTTATACAACTTGATGCCATTTCCTCTTGTTTTGTCATTAGTAATTTGGGAGAAGAGACCAACACTATCCTTGCTACAACCTACCTTTAGGTAGTTGTAGAGAGCAATAAGGTCCTCTCTCAGTCTCCTCTAGACTAAACAACCCCAGTTCCCTCAGCCTCTCCTCATCAGGCATGCTTTCCAGACCACTCACCAGCTTTGTTGCCCATCTCTGGACCCACTCCAGCACTTCAATGTCCTTCTTGTACTGTGGTGCCCAAAACTGGACACAGTACTCAAGATGCGGTCTCACGAGTGCCGAGTACAGGGGCACAATCACCTCCCTACTCCTGCTGGTCACACTGTTTCTGGTACAGGCCAGGATGCCATTGGCCTTCTTGGCCACCGGGGCACACTGCTGGCTCATGTTCAGCTGGCTGTCCACCAGCACCCCCAGGTCTCTTTCCCCCAGGCAGCTTTCCAGACACTCCTTCCCAAGCCTGTAGCACTGCCTGGGGTTGTTGTGACCACAGTGCATGACCCGGCACCTGGCCTTTTTAAACCTCATCCCACTGACCTCAGCCCATCGCTCCAGCCTGTCCAAATCCCTCTGCAGAGCCTTCCTACCCTCAAGCAGATCGACACTCCCAATTAATTTCGTGTCATCTGCAAATGTACTGAGGGTGCATTTCATCCCCTCATCCAGGTCATTGATAAAGATATTAAACAAGACTGGTCCCAAAACTCAGTCCTGAGGGACACCGCTTGCAAGTGGTCTCCAACTGGACTTAACTCCATTTTCCACCACTTTCTGGGCCTGGCCATCCAGCCAGTTTCTAACCCAGCAAAAGTCCACCTGTCCAAGACATGATCTGCCAGCTTCTCCAGCAGAATGCTCTGGGAAATGCTGTCAAATGCCTTACTGAAGTGCAGGTAGATATCATCCACTGCTCTCCCTTCATCCACTAGGCAGGTCACCTGATTGTAGAAGGAGATCAGGTTGGTTAAACAGGACTTGCCCTTCATGAGCCCATGTTGGCTGGGCCTGATCCTCCTCTTGTCCTGCACTTGCTGCATCATCACCTCCAAGATGAACTGTTCCATAATCTTCCTGGAACCAAGGTCAGGCTGACAGGCCTCTAGTTCCCCAGATCCTTCTTCCTACCCTTCTTGTAGATGGTTGTCACAGTGGCAAGTCTCTAGTCATCTGGGACCTCCCCAGTTGACCAGGATTGCTGATAAATGATGGACAGAGGCTTGCCAAGTTCCTTTGCCAGCTCCCTCAGCACCCTCGGGTGGATCCCATCCAGTCCCATAGACTTATGGTTGTCCAATTAGATTAGCTGGTCTTTCATTACTATTGCCTAGATTGTTCTGAGGGAACAATCTAGGGATTATTCTGATCTCCATCCCTGTCTTCCAGCTCAGGGGACTGAAAACCATCAGGATAACTGGTCTGACTGTTAAAGACTGAGGAAAAGAAGGCATTAAGTACCTCAGCCTTTTCCTCATATTTGGTAACAATATTCCCCCTCACATCCAATAAAGGATGGAGATTCTTCCTGGTTCTTTTTTTGTTGTTTATATATTTGTAAAAACACTTTTTATTACCTCTTGCAGCGGTGGCCAGGCTGAGTTCTAGCTGAGATTTTGCCCCTCTAATGTTCTTTCTACACAACCTAATTAGATCCCTATACTCTTCCTGAGTAGCCTGCCCCTTCTTCCAAAGCTGGTAGACTTTCCTTTTTCTCCTAAGTCCCAGTAAAAGATCCCTGTTCAGCCAGGCTGGTCATTTTCCCTGCCAGTTTGTTTTACGACACATGGGGACAGCCTGCTCCTGTGTGTTTAAGAGTTCCTTCTTGAAGAAAGCCCAGCTTTCCTGGACACCTTTGCCCTCTAGGACTGTACGCCAAGGGACTTTCTCAATTAGTATTCTAAATAGGTTGAAGTCTGCCCTTCAGATGTCCATGGTAATAGTTTTGCTGCCGCCCTCCTTACTTGGCCAAGAATTGAGAGCTCTATCATTTCATGGTCACTAATCCCAGGACAGCCTCTGACCACCACATCAGTTTACTGACCACCACATTTGACTTACTCAGACATGACTTCACTGAGTCCCATACCACAATAAGCTCCCTCCCTTGACCTTATGAAGATTGAAAAATTGATTCTAAAAATAGTTATCCTCGCAGTCTAACTAGTATCAACAAATTATATTAAATTCCTGTAGAGAAAAAAAAAAAAGAAATTATGTTATAAGCAGTAGACAACATATTGCCTGTTCATTGTTGAGGTGTCTCAGAAATGTCTTCTAAAAATCATCATTGCTGATACTGACTGGAAGAAAACTAAAGCTAGAAGAGATAGCTGGTTTAACAAAACTGTCCTAACATGTCTTATTTGATAAAGATTAAAAGAAAATTACTGCATAATGCAATATACCCAAGCCAGCACAGCAGTAAGGAGTCATTTTATCTCCAGGATTAAGTCTCACAATAGAATAATCCATAATGGAAGTTAGAGGAATGGAGCAAAAGAGAGCTAAAACGGTCATTCTTTGCTTTTTTTTTTTCCCGAGAGTTCTAAGAAGATGATCTAATGCTATGTTTCCATAAGCAGAGTTCTTTCCCAAAGCATTTCCCGGGATCATTTCTTCATATATTTAATGAATTTCAGGAAGTAAGGAAGGTTGATTTTACATGCTTAATGTGGTCCCTAAAGAGCAGAATACAGCTGTGAAGATATTCTATGTATCTTATTTTATTGCTGCTAGACATGCCGCTTTTACTGTTGAACAAAGGCTCTCCAGCAATTTATGAGTGCAGTTAAATGTGCAGACATTTCAGAGAGGCAGAGGTGTTACCTGTACAACTGAGGATACAGGGAATTTACAGAACTCGGGTTTTCAGCAGTAACCTGCCTCCTAAGCAGTGTTTAAGAACTGATTTCTCCCCTGCAGAGAGGGAGTATTTCATCATAAACACACACCCAAACTGTTTTAATACCAATACTTTCTAATGTAGGCTGTGCACGGTGTCCAGCTGCCTCTCCCACAATGGAAGAGGGTCTTGATGAGGAGAAGCATGGTGAGGTGGCTGCAGTCTATGTGGGGAGGTGAAGCCCAGTGAGAAAGCCTAGCTCATAAGGAACACCACCACTCAGCTGCACCTTCTGTAAAGCAACATTCAAGAAAAAATTTCTGACTCAGGACATTTCTCTGCAAGTTAGGAAGCATAGTTGGATTCAGAATCCATGTTCATAGTTCATTACATTTCCATAGGTACTTTTCAGGGCTAGATATAATCTAAATTAAAAAAAAAAAAAAAAAAAAAAAAAAAAGTAATTCTTCAAAAATAAGGATCTACCCAGAATTGATTCTTCAATGTAATATAGCAAATTTGAGCAATTAGTTGGTGAAAACCACATCTAATTTCTCAGTGGGAAATGAAGAGAATGAAGTAATATCCTTTAATATTATTATTTTCTGAAATCATAAGCAGGCTTTCAAATAAATAATCATCTGGTGAGAAAAGAGAAAGTTTTGAAAATTTTTAATTCACTGAGGTTCATAAGAAAAGAATCTGAAATACCTTACATGTTATAAACTATTTTATATGCAAAGTATTTGACTGGATAATGTGGTGCCTAATAGCTGAAACAGAAGCTCAGCTGACAACTGACACTTATTTTGGGAAAAAAATATATTTACAAAACCAGTTTTCCTGATCTTTTTAAAAATCCCACAAAACCTAGTGCAGTTTAGAGAAAAAAAAAAAAAAAAGAAAAAAGAATCAATTCCAGACAAAAGTAACTGAAAAAGGATTCATACCCTAAATAATAGAGGTCTGAACTTGCAGCACTGACACAGATAAATAGGTTGCCTAATAGGTTGTTTACTGTGCTACTGGACCTGGAGCATGATAAAGTGAGCAGAAAAGGAACTGCATAAGCTTTATCTCCATAACAACCAAGAAAAGAACGATTTCAAAAGAGCATGGAAAAGCCACCTTCACAAAACAGGCTTTAACCTTAGAGCAATAGGAGTAGCACAGCACAGTACTGCTGATGTCTAAATAAGAAAAGACAGAGTCTTGGCTCAAAACTATTGCATCTTGCACCAAGTTGGATGCTCCAGTTGGAATAATAGAAGTTAAAGCTATCAAATACAGCAGTTGTATGGGACAATAAATTATTTTCAAGGAATGAAATTATCATCAGTATGTTACAGAGGAAGGAAGAAAGAATAGCATTGTATTGAAGTGACTTTCAGAATAAACCTGTATACCAAGAAATCATTCACATAATACTTTCTTTAAGCACATTTCAGGGTATTAGGTGATTTTAAAATTAGCTAGTTTAGCTTTTTTTCCAAAAGTTTGATAATTCAAAAAGCTCTTCATTGTAGCTTGACCTAGCTGGATGAGTTCTTTAAGGTTTTACAAGAAAACGTTCAAAAGCGATCTTCACAGAAACCTCCTAGCTGAATAAAAAAGAGGACATCTGTTTGAAACCAAGGAGTCATTGAGAATGTAGACTCTCTTGCAACCTAAACCTGTTCCTACTCAAAACGTTGGGAAAACTCCTGCTGGCTTTAATGAGCATGGGATCAAGACCTTGGGTTTTCTCTTTAAATTATAGATTAAGCTCCTTGATGTTAAACTACTTTTAGGGGGAAACTGGAGCTTTAATATACAGGCCTTCAGTAACACAATGTCTAGAAGAGCCTTACTTGGGCTAAAACTCCTGGGGGCATTTTTCTTCCCCCCAAGTACAATAATTTGTCAATGAAAATGATGCAGAGATGCTACAGGTATATGCTGCCATGCAGAATGGGCATGGCTACCCTGGCTGCCATTGGCAATTGCAGTTACGTCTTCCCTTCTCTCCCAACCCACAAACTCTGCGTGTTCTCTCTCTCATACAGTGTCATCCCAGTGGGCTAGAGGCAAAATCAGAATTATATTTCCTTGAAGGATTTAAAAGCTTTTTTAAATGGGACTATTTCTACATGGGAAAAAATAAAAAGGAAAAACAAACAAACAAACAAACAAACAACAAAAAAAACCAAACCAAACCAAACCAAAACAAAACAAAAACAAACAAACAAACAAAAAAAAACTAAAAGAAGACAGAATATTTGGCTTGGATATTTTTCCTGGGCTGTTTAATGCTTGAGAAGAGGGGAAAGATAAGGTGTTTCGGTAAACACAAACAGAAATCAATTCAGAGAGAAAAAGGCCATTTTCAATAGTAAAGTTCTCTATTAAAAGTATTTTCAGTGGCTCTAGAGAGCAACCCAGACCCATGCAGCAGATCCTTTGTCCCCGCCCTTCCTTTGTGGGATCCTCCAGCCTGAGGAAGGGAGAATATGGCAGCCACAGCATAGGAAAGAAAGACAGGATGCTTGCCTCAGTTTTATTACTTGTGTGCAGTGCCCTTCTGCAGCACAGGAAAATCTCGCCTGCACTGAGCACATTTGATTCAATATTGAGAGACTTACCTACATGAAGAATTTTCACAAAGACTTCTGATCCAAATATCAATTACAGTTCTTCTAGGCAGACTTTCTATGGGTATGTGTACAAAGAAAATAAACTGAAAGTGGATAAACTACAACTGCCACAATCAGAAAATATATATGTGAGGTTTATTCAAGTGCTAGTCATTCAAGACATTATTTATTCTTCTTTTCCTTGCTGCCATATGCCTCAATCAAGTCATAATTTCATTACTACCTGTGCCAGAATATTTGAATTGCAAAATTATTTCTCCAAAACAGTCTATATGAAATACAGTTGTAAAAGACCTGCCAAGAATGATGTTTCAAGTTTACAGTTTCAGTATTACTTTTACACTGGAACTTGTAACTTCATTGGTGAAGTGGAAGTAAACTATTTTTAGTAATTTGGGCTTTTTTGTGTGTCTGTATTTTTAATGCTCTGCTTTACTGAGCACATGAAGGCAGTTACACTAATCAGAGGAAAATGAGAAACTAATGGTTAGTAGATACAGGTGTAAAGCTGCTTAGGTATGACTGCAGCAATACCTACTCAGGTATTAACATCAGAATATTACCACATTAACTCTTCATCAGGAATACTGGAAGTGGCTGGTTTAGTTTCAGTAAAAGATGACAGTAATCAGCAGATAAAATCTGTTGACAAGAGATCCTTTTAAGTCCTGCACAACTGGATGTCTTACTTCTCACTCTGGGAATAAGTACTTTCAAAAATACTGTTATCATGACTGAAATATGGAAGGACTTTCTATGTAAAACCTTTCACCACCAGTTCTAGCAGCTTTCAGATTACATATTCACAAATCAGTTTTGCATAAACTAACTCTGAAGTACTCTTTCTGAGTAGCTGAGTGGGAAAATATCACACTACACTAACGGAATTTGTTATTCAGATCATCTTGATGTCTTTCCTTTTGCTCCAGAGAACAACGAGGCTGATAAAGGAACTGGAGGGAAAGTCTTATGAGGAGAGGCTGAGGGAGCTGGGGTTGTTCAGCCTGGAGGAGACTCAGAGGGGACCTTATCACTCTCTACAACTACCTTAAGGGAAGCTGTAGTCAGGTGGGGTTCGGGCTCATCTCCCAGTCAACCAGTGACAGGATGAGAGGGCATGGCCTGAAGCTGCACCAGGAAAGGTTTAGGTTGGATCTTAGGAAGCACTTCCTCATGGAAGGGGTGCTTAGACACTGGAATGGACTGCCCAGGCAGGTGGTGGAGTCACCATCCCTGGAGGTGTTTAAGGGAAGACTGGATGTCGTGCTTAGTGACACATGGTCTACCATGCTTGCTTGCCTGCTTGCAGAGAGCATGCCAGACATTTGCTTCCTTCAAGCAGTTGCAGGATGTTACTGTTAACCTTAGTTTTATTGGTTTGATATAACTATACTTATCAAGAAGACTTTTCACAATTTCACCTACATTTGCACGGGCTCCTGTAGAAAAAAAATAACCTGTCCTTCCCACAACTTACCTTTCCTTTCATTTGGTTATACCTAGTGTTGCAGTTCACAGAATGGGTTGTCAAAGTGAGTCCATCCATCAACAAGGATCTCTCTTATGGCCTGTAATACAGGGATTGAAATCAGTGACACAGCCCTCTACTTTTCTCAATGTTCTGAGGTAAGCCAGGAAGCTTCTATAGAAGTTATATCCTACCATCAAGACCTCAACTTCACCAGCTCAACCACTATCACTTGCTAGCACTGCACCTAGAGTTAGAGGGTCAAATATTCAAGCTGAATCTAAATTAATGGGCAAATTGTTAGTGCTGCTAACCCTTTCCCTTGGTTAATATTTGAGTGTGTACAAACCAAGATGCCAGGTTCCTTTCATATCCATTCAGCTACTTGTGTTTTTTCAGAGCACTTCAATATATTATAAATGAGAAAAGATTAAGAACTCAGTACCTGAATAGTTTATCTCAACGGTATCTTCATGCAGAGTGCATATTTTTTTTTGGAAAAAAACTCAAACATGTTTTAATCTCCTATAATTCAATATGCTATAATTTACTGGTCTCAGTAAAATTATCTGAAAGTCATGTTGTACATATTGCACTGTAGACTGTACTCCTTCATGACTGCTATGCTCAGTCCTTCCCAAATTCATAACAAAATACACTTTCTTATTCATCAGTCTGTAATCTAATTAATACTTCATGATCTTGACACGACTTTAGGAATTGACATCATCAGGATAGCATTATTTCAGAAGCATTTCCGAACCCCTGTTTGAACCTGGCTTAGCTATAAGCAAAATGAGTTTGGCTGATTTACATACATGATTAAGAATGCAGAGAAGGAAGGTTTCACAAAGCAGCTCAGTTCACATCCTGAAGAGCTCTGCAAAGTCATGCACCTTTTTCCTTAGGCAATCATCTTGTAACAACTTGGAGACTAGCCTGCCCAGGACAGGAATTTCGCAATGTCTGCAGATATCTCATTACTGCCTGTAAACTTAATGCTTCATCCATATCTCTTTATATAAAAATGTTCAAGAAACGTTTTGAAAGTAAGCAAGCACAAACAGGCTCAAAAGATTGAATACTGGAGGAAGTTTTTTCCAAGGCACAAAATTAAGTTCTTATCTCTACCCGTTTGTCTTTAATGAATCCTGCCATGAACAAGTGCAATGACATTCACAGCAGCGTAATCATGACACGGTGCTAGCTCATAGCAGATGGACCTTCAGTGATGGAATTCAAGTTGCACAACAGGGGCAGACAGATGGAGAAATGGAAGCCTCTTTCTCAGCATCTCAGGTCTGGGAAGTCATTCCTGTCTTTATATACTTCTGAGGTGGCTGCATGAAAATAACACCATCAGGATACTACTGACATGCTGTAATCATGCCATAGTGTAATATTGGATCTGCCAGAAATATCACAGACTGATCTTGTCTCCTGGCAGTCAGGAGAGTGAATTCCACAGCGATTCTAGTTCTGAGCTGCATGTTCATTCAATCTGCAGTTCAATACAAGAATGAGGCAAAGTCACACCCCGATGAGCAGCAACAAAAACACTCTGTTCCCCTTCAGTCTAGGAAGTGAGGCACTTTGTTTTTCTCAGGGAGCCAACAGTGCCTCTCTGCTGCTATAGCCTACCCATTCACACCTCCTTTTTCTTCTGTCTCTTTGACAAAAGAACCACAATAGGTCTTCCTCTCCCTCTAAGAAGACAAACGTCTGGATTACCTCCTTGTTCTGGGTTGAAAGCCTATATGAATGCCAACAACTGGAGCCCTCGGTCTCATTGTTTTCATGCAGTCTCGGGACAGCTGCACTTTAAGGCACTTAAAATGCCCACATACGTCTCTATAATTCAATCAGGTTACAATATTTATGGTCTCTGATGGTCCTCTTCTGGAGAACACATGCTCTGCCCTCTTCCCCAGGAGAAGCAATTGGATGTGGACACAGGGCCACTGCACTCTGTGCTTCTCGTGTCACACAAGTGCAAGGCACAGGCTGTGCTACTTCAGCATAAACTGTACCAGAACTGTGAGGTTTTTAAATACCACTGTATAATTTAAACAGCAGCTTTCTCTTTCAATTTTATTTATTCACTTTCTTTATTATTATGTCTGTCCAGAAATACATTTTCCCTGCTGTGCATCTGCACTACCACCACACTGTCCTGGGCATAGCCAAGCCACCTGTCAGTGTAATATCTAGATACTGGTGAGGTAAATCTATCTGTGAAGAAATAACAGGTTGTTGGCAATGAAATTGCTGTCTGAAAGAAAATTTCTGAAAAAAATTCTGTCTGAAGGGATTTGAATCAGTACGTATCATAGGGAGCAACGTACCTGCTAAAGAAGGATTAACTTGGTCCAAGGGGAGAGAGGTCATAGGAGATTGAGATGTCATCAGAGGGCTTGATCATCAGGAAATACTTATCAATCTCCTAACTTCCTCAGTCATAAATGACTAACTACTTTTTGAGCCTGAAGTCACTAGAGAACACTGATTTATGTCCAATTCTGATTTAAAAATAATAGATTTACATAGTTGTATGTTTAAGCAGGATGTTTAAAGACCAGAATTTAGAGAAGTACAAAGCTTTCAGTGCCCTGTAATATGGGACTTTATTATTTAGCAGTATATTGTCCATTCTACTTGTTGTGTGGCTTTGTACACTGTAGTAATAGCACCAAAAGATTAAATAGTCACCATGACATACAGATATAGATTAATATATTAGATTGGAATTGTAGTTCGTTTTTGATGCTTAGGCAGGCCTCATCACACTACTATCCACACACTAGTCTGGATACAGAGAGGTACCTTCGAGCAAAGTCAATAAACAGTTGTGTTGCCTGCTTAGAGTACCTCCTGAACAGAGACTGAAAAGCCAGAAAAAGAAAGACAGATAGATGGCAGTGTTCAGCTCTACAAGCATTTTTTGTAAAGTCAAGATGATGTTTAGCACTTTCCCCAGATTTCCATTCATAGAGTTGTGTTATTAGCTGAGTCTCTGGTTTCATAAGAAAAACAAACTTGTGGTTCTCGAGAGTTCAGAGAAAACCTTAACAATTTTAACTGTCATGACTTTTAAACTAATCTCATTATTTGGCAACTTTCCCTTTGATTTCTTTTAATGCTTTAGGTTATCATCTTCTAATTATTTACTCTAGTGATCGCGACCCAGAATAATCTGTGCCAAGCTTGATTTTGATAGGAAATAAAACTGACAATGACGATAAGCAACTATTTGTATGTCTACGCTGATATTTATATGTATATATATATGTTTTCTAACTATGTGAAGTATGTAAAATTAGGCAGCAAGCACAAAATATTTACTGCTGATGAGCTGGTTTTTCTAACCTTCTTTCAGCAACATTACTATTTAATGATAAATTAGCAAAATTTAAAATGCTTGCAGAAATTTTATGCTCTAGATTCAAACCAAAACATCCGAATTTACCCCCAAATGAAACCAAATTGTGCAGAACACTAGCACTGTTTATTTGACATTTAATCTCTGAAATATGACCTTCTGATGGTTCATTTTGTAGTTAATCCTGTGCATATGATGAGAAGTTCAAAGGTTCTCAGCTTTCATCTGAAAAACTAAAGCCATTAAAACCACAATTAATATGTGAATGGGAAAAGAGTTTACCTGCTTTCTCTGTTTCTGGTTGGTACATGCACATGTCATATGAATCACATATATTGCCTATTAACCTATCCAGAAATTTCTGAATTGTCAAACTGAAATGGCTTCTAGAGTGCCAGGTATTGATGATTAGTTATTTTTATTGATACTTTGCCTGGAAATAGAAGCGAGCTTATATGTTTTATTTATATTAACTTTTCCGATATGAAAAATATTTTCTGAATTTCAGAACATTAACATAACCTCGTTATTTATAAAATCAAGATATTTTTAATGCAATGGAAAGCACAATTAAGGCAGGAAAAAAAAATCCTTTCTTAACTAAGTAGCTTACATAAGGATCAGACATTGATAATAAAATCTATTTAATATAAACTCAGTTTGGCTTTGAACACAAAAGAGAATCTATGTTGAACATTCTCCATGAGACATACATGATTTTTGTGAAATAAATGGCTTATGTAGTCTAGAATGACCGTGTGTTTTTCTTTTTACAAGCCTGTTTGTATAAAAATAAATATTGCACTTTCCCCAAATCCAAGATGGGCCATGCTGGAGTCATGTGAGCCTCAGGCAGTGGGAGGCCTCCATGCAACTGCTGTCTTTTACTTCCAGGATACAATGAATAGCTGATAGGACATTACACAGGGGTCCGGTGTCCAAATGGTCAGCTACTTAATCTGTGCATTTTGGGAAAGAATCACAGAATGATGAGGGTTGAAAAGGGACCTCTGAATATCATTGAGTCGAACCCCCCTGCACATAGCACCTCCTCCAAATTCACCTGGCCCAGGAATGGTGGATGCTGAATTAATGCAGCCCACAGTGGGCAGGGACATGTCAAAGGATGCAGTCTGACCTTATGGTTGCAGAAATTGGTCCGAGATGGCCACATAAGCTAAGAAAGATTTTGCATTATCCATGCTGTCATGTCTGATGAAGATACCAGCAAAAGAGACCAGATCCAGTACTGACAAGCGTGATCAGTGAGCACCCTGAGACCATGGCATCCCCTGCTCCCACTAGCACTGTCATGCTCACTCTGTACCTTTCCTCATTTTAGGAAATTGTTCATGCTGGGTGATGCCTACATCCAAATAGTTTTTCTGGGACATAATGCAGTCATTTCTAATAGTGAGAGCAAATGTAATATACAGCTTTACCTACATGAAACCTGGCAGTCTTACTGTAAACCTCTCCTGACCTCATGCTTCTGAGGTGGCAGCTGATGCCAGTCGGAAGAGTTAATTCATACCCCTCATGTGAATTTTTATCAAACCTGTGAAAACTTACCCAGGTTCAGCCAAGTGATAAATCTCTGGAAAACCTCCAGTCCAAGGAGTTTTTTGCTCAATTTCCTGTCTCTGACAGTGACCAGTAGCTTGAGGAGAAGTATCAGAAAAGGGTAAGTATGTGGTACTCCTTCCTTGGCATTCATCCAAGCCTTGGCCGAGATGTTGAGGTTATCCTTAGAAAGAGATCTTGATCCACTTGTGATTTCTGACAAGCAATTGAATATGCTTTGGGTGCTTACCTAAGGTCTCAGAAAGAATAATTGAACAATAATCAGAATAATACATTGAGTTTTTATCAAAATTTGAAGGGGTGGAAAGATCTAAGGTACAATGCAGACATGTAACAAAAAAGCTGGAGGGGATACAGAAAAAGAAGTAAACTATTATTTTCCCATAGGATCACATCACATATTTAATGACCATATCATCACATGCTTTCATATGGAAACATACAAATTATTATAGTCCATTTTCCAGTGATCAGGTGTTTTGAAATGTAAGAAAAAAGTATTCCTCAAGAAGGAAATTTGGTTACCGCCTAGAAGTTAATAAAAAAACATTAAATACTGCACAAAAAAAAATATATTTACAGGTTTAAGACAATATGTTTTGCTTTGGTAATTTATACTGATTGTATAATTTTAGAAAATAGAATAATATTTAGTACCAATTTAGTATGCAATCTTTATTCCGGTTTATTAAGACACTTGCAGGTTTGAAATTGAAAAAAAAACTATTTTGAAACAAATAAAGAGTGAAAAATCAGATTTTCTTTCTCAATCTTGATATTTATCTAAGATCTGTGTCTTGATGTAAGAAGATATAAGACAACATGTCCACTGTTTTTTTTGTGTGTTTTGTTTTTTCTTTTTGTGAACATAAGGACCATGAACATTTTCTTTTAACAATTTAATAACATACACAGATCACCTTTTTAATACAGAGAAAAGAATTGCCTCCTTCATTTACAAAGGTCAATTATGCCTTGAAGGCTTGCAGAAATCAATGCAACAGTGATAATGAAGGGTTACAATTTAGATGAAGCCTAGCTATATAGTAAGTTAAAATCCAGTAAAGAAAACTTGAGAACTTCTCAAGATAAACCAAACAGTTATAGCTCTAAGTAATAAAAAAGTCATTCCAAGAAGCTTCTTCAACATTAAAAAAATTAATATAAATTTTGTGTTTGAGATAAATTCTTAAGTCTGCTCAGCGAGATAACCAAATTACAAATTTATTAAAAGGCCATCTGAGCCTCATACCCATGCATGACTGGGTATTTTAACTGGAATTAAAAATGGTCACCTGATCTCATTTTCAGTAAATAAGTTGAGAGACATTTTCCTGGTTAAAGTGGTGCCCACTAATGTTGCTACCGATAAGGGTATGTCAGCATTTTCATTATGCAGTCCTATTTTTAGAGATTTAATGTAAGTTGGCTGTCAAATCCAGTTCATCATTGAACTAAGAAATACAGTGACTCAGATCAGTGAATGTGTCTCAATACAAGAAATCTTGTGTTTAACAGTGTTTAGGTTAAGAGATGAAAACTAAATATTTTTAAAGCAAAGGTTAATTACAGAGTAAACATTTAAACCCAAATAGGTTTACAGGACCCTCGGGTCAAGTTATACCCTAATTTAATAACAAATATACTTTATGGAAGTCCTCAGTAGTAAAGATACGAATTGTATAGGTAACTTAAGCATATGAATATTCTTTGCATACTTAAGGTAAGTCATACCTGTAAAAAATTTATTGTATCACAGAATGAAACTCAAAGGCACTTTGGAGTGAAGATACCAAAAAAACCAAACCAAAACAAAACAAACCACACAGTCATATGAATAAGGAGTTATCTATGCTTAAGGAGTGACATGCTTGGCTACAGCTTCTGACTGACTCACTCCCCGTCTTCCTCCAGCTGGGATCCTGTGCAGCTCACCTTTGTCTTGCAAATGTGTCCATAAATGACAGCAAAAGAGAGTCCCTTGAGTGGTGAGCCAGCTTGTACATTTTCTTAGGAGTGGGTTTCAAATCTTCTCCCTGAATCAAAGTAGAGATCCATGCTCAAGTCTTTCTATTTAGCACTGCTCCATTTCAGGCAATGGGAACATGTTCGTGGGGTTATTGTCAAAGCTAAATATAGAAGGGAAGTGAGAGAGGCTCATTGACTTTCCTGGGTAGGAATTAGGGCACTATAATCAAATCTCCTTATATCATTTCATTCAAGTGCCTTTTTTCATGTACAAAGAGACTTGGAAAGCACGTTAGGCACCAGGTCAAGTATAAAACAATTATTTATTGGTCCATACACACAAATAGTATCTAAGATTAATGAGATCACTACTTCGATAACATGTCTTTGCTGGCCAGGGTAGGCATCAGTCACATGGGGAATATCTGACTTCCAGTGGTCCCAAGAACAGCTCCTCCTTGCTGCTGACTTGCTATCTTCCAATCCCAGAGTTTTTTTTCCTTTAGAATTGTCTGTATTTCCAATTTGAGGTTTCTCCTCCTGAACCCTTAATTTGCTAATGAGCCCAGTCTCAACAATTTCATATCTCTCTGCAGTTCTGCCTTTTTGTCTTGCATTGCATAACTCCATGGCCTTTCTTACACCTCTTTCTCACTTCACAGTTCCCTCAGGATTTTGAGCCAAGACCATGCATATGGACCATGTCTTGGATTCTTGGTCACAGATAGATGAAACCCAGGGTAACAATAAGGTTACAGTCCCCACATGGCTGTGGGGTAATTAAATTCGGGTTATAATAATAATCATAATAATAATGATAAAGTGGAAGAGCTAGACTAAAAGAGGATGAGAAAGTGCTATCTTGGAATAATTAATAACTGATGGATAATTATTATGCATTCTCTTGGAATAGAAAAGCTAACAATATTAGAGCAAAACTGAGATGAGTAAGGATGTGAAACACTATGCTGTGATTCTGAAATATCCTTTGCTTTTTCTTTCCAACTAGGTACTTTCACGGTTTGAGGGACGAGTACTGAGAACTTGTTAACCTGGAGAAGAGTCTCTGTTAGTATCTATGTGCTTGCCCACAAACAATGCACCAAAACCATAGGGCAGATAAGCAGTAGTTTTGCAGGCATCAGAAATGCAGTCCTTTGAACAAAATGTATTAAAGGTCCAGGGACGTGGAAGGACCTGGAAGCCTGAAAGTTTTTTATTTAGCACCCTGAATTAGCTACATAAAATAAATCCAGAACTCTTTTTCTTTTGTATGTACTTAGACCTACATATATGCTAACCCATTAATTACACTGAGAATGGCTGACAGTGTCCATTTGGGAGTCTGGTGGAAAGGCTCATTTTCCATTTCTTTGCTAGGCAATGAAAGATTTTGTTTCAGAAAGATAAGGGCAGCTCTGGGCACGTTCAGAAACTTAACTATAGTTTCTGAGACACAATAAAGGAAAAATACAGTGCCTGTGGAGGCAGAGAGGTGACTGTAGCAGAACAAGGATTATAGTCAGAAACATAAACATATAAAGCCCATCTTAAACTCCTCCTTAGATACCTATCACTCGGTCCTTTAGTATATTCAGTCCTTTATCTAGAGTACTCAAGAGATAAAATCAGGGCAGTGGATATAAATGAGCCTTTCATTTTCAGTATTCATGTTGCATTCTGTGGTAATGATGTAGATCCAGATTCTATTTAGAGCTAGGGAAAATATCTTTTATAAAGAAGTCATTGTAAATTCTGGCAATTTTTGCATCACTTATGCACAGTCTTTTATTAAGCCAGCTTTATAAATGGCTAAACAGTATCATATGAATAACATACATTGCAGATTTTGCTTTTTCCTTTTTTTTCCAATGAATAATTATCCATCTTGACATTTTCTAGTTGCTCAAGCAGACCTTGTTCTCAGACATATAGATACACCACTAGTAACACTACATCTGGAATATGCTGAAAATCCAGGTCGTTAGTATCCAAGACTACATTTTCAAACAATACATAGACATTACAGTGCACAATGCCTATTAAGTTTCATAAGAGCTGAGCAGCTGAATCCACATTCCTGTGTGACTTCTCAGAGTATAGAAGAGAGAGTCATCCTTTGTATTGAATCCAGTGTTAATCTTCATCTCACTCTTTTTCATGGTGCATCTCAGTAATTCCTCCTAGCTCCCTAGCTCACAGACTAGCTTGAATAGTTTGTGTTTAATGCCATCACCACATCAAGTCCCCATAAATCCTCCTGCTGGACTGGATAGCTATGAAATGTGTGGCTGCAGGATGTATTACATTCCCTGTTTTGAAAATATAGGGGCAAATGCTTAAAGAATGCTGTGATTAAGTTGGGTGTTCTGACTACCAATAAGATGGAGCACACAGGTGCTGTGATTTATAGGAGTTCAAGGGGTACTGAGACTGAACTGGATATTTCTAAAGTGAAAAGAGATATGTTGTAACATCAACAGGTTCTTCATTTGTCAGAAGAAAAATGCAGGTCCTTGAAACATCGTCCTTTACAGGATAGTACTTGGCATAATAATTGGAACTAGCACATATCTAAAACCAGGTGGTAAAACTGAGTTTCCTTAATCATAATAGAAGCATAGAATCATAGAATATAATGCTGCTAAATATTAATGAGTGGTGTTATTTCTTATAAGAACTTAGGGTAACAGCCTTTGCAGAATTTCCTGCTGCCTCCTTTCTCTGTGGAAGAGCAATGGTAAGTCCTTGGTTGCTGCTGCCGAAAGAGCAGTCAGTGTGTTGAACGCAGCAACAGTGGCCCCTGATCTGCATTTCTCTGAAGCAAGCTGATCAGCAGCTCTTTTTTTTCCAGTGTCTTTCCTCCTGCATTTGCCCCGTCGTGTCCTGCCTTCCCTTTCCAGCAAAATGAGGAACTGAAACCTGAACCTAGCCTTGGTTCATCATCTTTTAGACTGCAAAATTCAGTTCTGCTCAATGTCTTCACAAGGTTCTACTTAGACAAGCCTTAAAATAAAAGGGAATCAGCCCTGACACATTTTTAGTCAAATAACTAAACAGTGTTGTATTCAGCAGAGAGAGGTTATTTTTACTGGATCCATAGATTGATTTCCATGGGAATTCTGTGCCTAGGAGGTGAAATTATTGTCTTAGCAGAGATACAGAATAAAAGCTGTGAACTGCTTATGCCACATCTTGCTGTTGGTGTTTCATATCTGTTTAGATATGTTTGCAAGCACCTGCAGACAGGTGAATTTCAATCAAAGCTAGCTTAGGATCAGGTTCTAAAAATAATAGATACAGTTACTCGTTGCTGGTCTACAGTAGAACCTGTAGCTTGGTATTTTACTGACTACATTCCACATAACATAAATTAAATGTAAACTCTACTATGCTTAATTTGAATCAGCAAACGGACACGAGCTCACAGAACTGAAACAGGGATGGAAGCATATGCTTAAGGAGTAAACTTGAGTACCCAATACAACCTTTTAAACTTTTTTATTTGTCCTTCAAATTTTCCTGTGTGAACACGTTATAATTTAATCTACACATGAACTTTACATTGTACATAATTTACAAGGGATAAGAAAATTTCCTTTTCAGCTATTCCAGTATATAGGATCTAAGCACATTTAGGAAACAATTTCTTGCGTTAAGCAGCAAATATTCTGAAACCATTTGAAAGAGTACGTATTCAACCATCTTTTTAATTAGAGACAGTATGTGTTATAATTACACCTACACATCGATCACAGTTTTCTGCAGGGTTTGGAGGTCAAATTAGCTCAAACTGGAGCTATGGGAAGCCATCGGGGGGACAAGGCTTCATGCAGCCCCAGGGTCAGGCTCCCTGTAGCAGCCAGGGTTGAGCACCAGGGCAGGGCAGGCAGGGCAGGATCTCAGCTAGAAGCCACAGCCTCGAGTCAGCAAGTGAGGTCAGGATGAGGTCTGGAGACAAGGATCTCAGTCAACCTCCATCCAGGGCACAGCCAGATAAACTCCTGGAAGGGGAGGGCATTCAGGTCCCTTGCCATATTATTCTGACTCATGGACAGGAATTAAGAAGATTTTTCAGTTTGTTGGTTAAAGCTGATTGGTGATAAGACATAATAAAGAAAAAAGTACAGTGATGACACTTTTCAGAATGTAAGTACTGTGTAAGAAGAATCACTTTTTCAGAGTATTTTTATATATTCACACTGAAAGTACCATTTAAAAAATAGATTTAAAAAAAATATTCCTCACTCTTTTAGAATCACTATGATTGTCTATTTGTATCCTCATGGAGGAAACTGACCCTTTCCTGACACTTTCTATCCTTTGGGTTACATTTTCATAGAGTTTCACATCCTTCAGATGTGAAAACAAATCCTCCCATTTGGGACAAACAACAGGCAACAGCTGTGCATCACTGAGCCCAGACTGATCAAATACCGCTGAGCTTCATTTTCCTGTCAAAAATACCATCTTTGTATCAATTTCATAATAGAATTGAAAAGCCTGACAACCTCAGAAACAGCAGTATAATATTGCCAAGTATTTCTTAAAATTTGAGGAAGGACATTTTTGGTTCAGCTGCCACCAATGCAAATGCTAAGGTGCCCCTGGCTGGCTAGAGCCTGACGCTGCATAGAAGATCCTGGAGTATGCAAAGCACATTAAAATAAGCTTGTGACTGGAATGATAAAACATCCTGCGGGACCTGCTCTTTCCCTCCTTGAGCTCCATGGCTCAACACTTTTCATGTCTGTGACATCGGCCTACTGGTAAGAGTCATCACTTTTTTTCTAAAATCCTCTAATTACCGGTTTTGAATTTGAGGGTAGTCCTCAGTCCCCCAAACAAAATTATCACCCACTGATTTACAGTCAAACCTTGTGTGATTTTGTGTATTTGATGCTAATATCTCTTTGATTGTTCTAGTTTTGATTCTCAAGGTGTAGAATAAGTAATTTTCAAGAAGAAAAATAAGGATAAAAATGTGGAAAGTAAGAAACCTGGGTCATTTTTTTATATGTTCACACTGTCCTGCTCCAAAATTTTATATGCAGTGATAAGAAGTTAAATCATCACAAATGGACATTCAAGGAAGTGTTGTCCAGGACTCAAATGCTTGAAATTTGGAGTGCCAGAACAAGTCAACTCAATTTGTAATAATAAAGAATTCAGTGAAGTAAGCAGTTTTTAATATTGTATCACAATAAGGTTTTCACATGTCATTATGGAGCCAGAAAGGGATTTTAAGGGATCATTTATCCTATCTGCAGCACAGAACCAGCTGCAGCTATGTAATTTAGTTCACTGGCAGATTGGGAACTGAGGTTACACCAGTGTTATTCCATGGAGTGGTGCCAATACCCACACCACAGAGCTAGTGTTGGCGCAGCCATCTCGGGAATAGCTGTGCCTATGGCAGTCCACACTCTCCTAGAGAGTTCCTGGCACTATGTGGGAGTCCCAGATTGCCAGGGACTGACCACAGCAGATATACTGCAGGCAGAAAATTAATATTTTAAATTCTATTGATAGGCCAATGACAATGCTGCAGCTTTAGAAAATGGAAAGAAAACGCCAAGCAAGTCCTTTCCTATTCTGTCACAGTGATTAACACAATTTGAATCTATAAATTAACTCATGGGCTTATGAATAGAAACAAGTCATAGAATCATAGAATAGTTTGGGTTGAATGGGACTTTTGAAGGCCATCTAGTGCAATCACCTTGCAATGAGCAGGGACATCTTTAATGAGATCAGGTTGCTCAGAGACCTATCCAACCTGACTTTGAATGTTTCCAGAGATAAGGCATCTACCACCATTCTGGGCAACTTGTGCCTGTGTTTCACCACCCTCATTGTAAAACATTTCTTCCTTATATCTAGTTTAAATCTACCCTATTTTACTTTAAAACCATCATGCCTTGTCCTGTTACAACAGGTCCTACTAAAAAGTCTGTCCCTAAATGTTTTCTTGTGGTTAAAAAACCAACCTTCTTTAATAATCAAAATAAGGCAACTTCAGAAGTTCACAACCACTGTTGCTCAGTAACATATTAAAATACCATCCCTGTTTTTTCTTGTTAATTATTATGTGGCTTATGAGTCAATTCAATTTAAACAGCATCAAATTTCAATTAGGCCTAACTGATTTATAGCATATTTTGTGACCTCACTTTCCTGGGAAAACCACTTTGCAAAAAAGGGCAATCTTGTTTTAAAAAGCACTAGAATTATCTAATAAAATCCAGTATCAGAAAAGTATTATTGAGTCAAGCTCTTATATTAAGCACAGTCTTTCCCCTAGTTAAACAGATTTCACAAATTAGTTCTGTGGGTTTATATAACATGAAGATATATGAACAAAACTTGTACTTTTGCAGCAAAAACATCATACCACTAGCCCAGTATCTGATTTATGTTTTTTTTTTTTTTAAAGCAAGTATAGAATGTATCTCATGATTTTCGGTAATGCCAAGAACTGCTGGTCACGTAGCATTTTTTAATAATCAGGTTGTTTGCAGCACTGATTTGCCAGATTAGCTGTTGTTCACTTAAAAATAAATTGGTCATAAACTGTGTGGAATTGACCTTATTTTAGTAATATTCTTATCAGTGTAACTATTAAGTTTTAGAGTACAATGATTAGACAGAAATATGTGACACAAAATTTAGGGGAAAGAAAAGTAAAATATGCAATTCAAATTTTTTAGCTGACATTGACTGCTCTTGTTTTATTCAAATTAAACCTATCAGCTGCGCTCCTGAAAATTAATTTCTAAAGCAGGTAAGCTAAATTGCTTATCAACAGGTTATGTGTCATCTTTTTTGCTACAAACTGTTATTACTAACTGTAGTTGGTAAAAAATGTTTATCAAAATGGATTTGATGGAAACTGTGTTATGAAACTATTTCATTAGAAAACAAATAAGAGAGAAACAGTTTGAAGTTGAAGGGAATGTAAGAGGTTTTAAATCTCTGCTAATCAGCATCTTCCGCAATATTTTATGCTATAACTCTATGAAAATGTAATAAAACCATATAGAAATACAGATTATTTTTCGGACATCTTCATTAAAGTAATTAAAAATTGCCATTTTTTTGAAACTCCACATAATGGGAAATACTCAAAATATTTTTAATGATTGATGAAAACAAACGTCAAAATATCAGAACTGTTCACATGTCATCAGTTCAGAGTCATGGCCAGATCTTCTCCCAGATAAATAGACCAAAATGGAGAAAAAGGACAAAATACTATTTACTAGCAGTCAGACAATGAAGATTGGAAAATGAAACACGAAGTTTCTGCTCTTCATAGGCAAAGCAGCCAGGAGAAATCAAACAATATGCTGAGCTTCCTGCAGTTTGCTTTTGCTCCATCAGCACTCCCACCAATAAAAATTAGATATTTCTTCTTGGTCCCCACTTTTTGCTGAAGGCAAAGGGCTTTCTTTTCAATTGAACAGTCCCATTTGTTTACAGTGAGACAGTCAAGAAGTTTTTCTGTCTGTAGCCTCTGTTCATTTTATGAGAACACCTCTTCAGGAACCTTTGAAGTCATGGGAATCATCTATTTTCTACCTTTATTTTCTCCCTTTAACAGTCTAGCTATGTGCTTAAAGCTGTACTTTCTCAAACTGAGGTCTCAATTAAAGAGTCAAAAATATATGCCTTAAGAATATTTACAGTCTTGCTCCATCCACGGAAACATGATGGGTGTAGATACTTCCAAGAGATACCTGTTTGTCCAGATGGATTAACACACATGCTTGCTAGAAAACGTATCTTTTTTGCTTGTCTTTGCCAAGTTTTCTTATCACTCTACCTTTCAGTGCAGAGATCCTCAATACAGAATGTGAGCATTTGCTTTCCTTCTGCGTTTATGGGTATTCCTATTTTTATGTCATATTCAAGCTACTCAAATGCAACTGGCCATTCTTTTAATATTTTATGGAATTATTAAATCTATATTATTTAATTTTATATAATTTATAATTGTGCATCATTTGTTTAAGTGTCAGACTAACCAGTCACCATCTTAACAGTTTTGCTAATTTCAATATGGAAGGAAAAAGAGGATTCATAATTACTAATTTTTAAAAGTCAGAGGAAAAATATAAATGAGAAAAAAATACTAGCATGTAAGGGAAGACTGAAATTCTGTGCTCAGACATACACCACTGCTCGCTTACTTTCAGTGTTATTAAAAGATAGAGTTTCTATTTTTGTTAAATAGGCTCAAGTCATATATTCTTTTCATTACAATGCTCAGGAGTACTATAGGATGTTCAGGAACAGGAATAGAATAATAGACAAATAACACAGAAGTGCATTGCAGTGAATCTTTATTTATCATAACCAAGTACTAAAAAGCAGAAAAAGGAAGGAATGCTTCCCAGAGAACTGTCTCCTGCCTTGACACACCCTCACAGCATAAATATCCATGTCACAGCTTTTCCACACATGACACACCTTGCTATCAAAATGTACCGGGCCAGCAGCCGTTAAGAAAATATTTTTCAAGTTATATCTGCAGTTAAGTTTCTTGCCCTCATTATGCTTATTGGAAAACTTTGGAACACACGTACTTCTTGTGATCAGAAACTATTTTATAATTTCTATCCCCAAAATAGCCAGTTAAATACTACTCAATCTTGAGGCTCCTTTGTTCTCTAAGTTAAAAAACTTTTCTTCACCTATGGTGTCTATTTTCTCTGAATATTTACAGACACAATCATCTCTCTTTTCATCTCTTGCTTGGCCAGATTGGACAAAGTAATTTTAGGGTAAGATTACTTGAACAAGAAGTCATGCCTTGATACATCTCACTAGCCATTTCATGGAAGCTACCACAATATTTCTCACACAGAATCACACAGAATATTCATGGTTGGAAAGGACCTCCTGCACCACCGAGTCCAACCATACCCATAACAAATAAACACCTAAATACTCTGATCAAACACGACTTCAAAAACACAAAATAACCCCCTACATGCCTGCCACTAGACCATGTCCTGAAGCACCAGGTCTACCCGTTTCTTGGATACCTCCAGGGATGGTGACTCAACTACCTCCTTGTGAAGGCTGTTCCAGTGCCTCACCACTCTTTCTGTAAAGAATTTCTTCCTAACATCTAATCTAAATCTCCCCTGACACAACTTCAGACCATTTCCTCTGGTTCTGTCAGTAGTTACTAAGGAGAAGAGGCCAACACCCACCTCTCTACAACCTCCTTTCAGGTAGTTGTAGAGGGCAATGAGGTCCCTCCTCAGCCTCCTCCAAACTAAACATACCTATCTCCTTCATCCTCTCCTCATATGACTTGTAAGTTCTCCTTAGTAAGGTCAAGACATCATTTCTTGTAGTGAGATTGAAGAAAAACTACCTTGAATTTACCATGATACAAGTGTAGGCAAGCAAACACTTACCAGAGACTACTTCATGATACCTAGTAAACTTGCACCCTTCCCAAATTTGCAGTAACTTATTCATATATCCATATCATGAGAATCCTCTGTCATTGCAGCACCTACTCAGTTTTAATTTTTTAGGAAGATTTTCATGTGCATCCTTGAATGTACTGTAAAAAATATCATTTTGACCATTTGTATAATGGTCTTGTCCATTTCTAACATCACTGGAATTAATTTGCATGTACTTTTTTGACAGTCATGTTGTTTAAGTGGCTCACAGGCATTCTGTGGTTGACTTACACTCACAAAGTTGCCATCCTTTCTTATTTGCACCTGTTGCTTTCCCAGTTCATGGCAGTCATTCTTCTTCTCAGTCCCTGGGTCCATGACCTTACACTTGGTACTACATATTATCCTCCTGTTCCTATTTCTCCAGTCCTCAAGGTCATCCAGCTCTTCCTGTATGAATTTCTGATGCTCCTCTGTATTGATTGCTGCTCTCAGCTTTGTATCATCATCAGATTTCATCAGCACACAGCTACTCTTTTTGCTAAGGTCGCCAGTAAAAATATTACATGTAATTGGCCTCAGGATCTATCCTTGAGGAATTACACTAGCTACCTTCTTCCATCAACACTGTTCTCTAGAAAGTAGTCTCCCTGTTAAGACACCTTTGTTCCTGAGTTACATCTCTGGTGTTGTGCTCTATTGCACCCAGAAAAAAATGTATTTAGGGGCAGGTGAATTTATCCTTTAAGATTTTGCCTTCTTTCCTTTGCCTGTAATGCTTGCTGTGTCAACAAAGACAGAGATCAGCCTGGTCTGGCATGATCTATCATACATTATCCTCCATTGCCTTTTTTTCTTATTTTCCATCTGCCTCTCTGTCTTTGTCTTTTCCATCAAATGTTCTAAAGCTTTACAGACTGTTCTAATCCGACTGCCTGGTGTATAGTAGAAGTAGCATATGTGACTATGAACTAGATTGGAAATAATTAGCAAATGCAAATTCAGATTATCTCCATGGGGCATAGTGGTAAAGCCAACTCAGAACTACCTCCTGTTGTTACTAAAACAAAGCCCTAAGGTCAAGGCTTAGGTTTCTTACAATATTGTAAGTACCCTAGCTACCAGTCTAGTGGTTAAAAGGACACTATAACTTGGTCTTCCAGTTGTCTCTTGGAATAAAGTATTTCACTTTGAATGATGAAAAATAAGTAAGCTCAGTTCCTTGTTATGAAAGAGGTGCCCATCTCTGGCTCAGAGAAGTTAAGTGCCTGGCATAGGCACTCCTTTGTATTTCTGCTTTAGTAAAACTTTTTTTAGGGTTAAAGTTTTCTCCTTGCATTATATAAGAGAGCACGGTTGTCTCATCCAGGACTGTGAATTGCACTGGGTGCCAAGGAACCTGAAATTACTCATATTATCATTATTTCCATTTAAGAACACTTATTATTGTAATTTAGAAACTATTCTTTTAAACAGCATAGAGAGTGTTCAACAGAAAGGGCTTGTTTTATCATAATCTATTTTTTTCCTGCTTGCACTCAAAGAGAAATGGGTAGCAAAATATCTTCTCAAGGTTGTAAATATTTCAGGGCAAGTGTGAAACTCACTGTTTGACAACATAACAATTCCAATATATTTTATGAAGCAGATTTTCTTTTACTTTTGCACAAAATATCAAAAGGCTCACCTTACCTTTATAGTATTATTATTAAATTATAGTATTATTATCATATTATTTATAGTGTTTTTAAGGGATTTCAAATGCAATGTGGACATTCTTTCCTGATTTCCTGTTTCCATCATGTACTCAGAGACAGGATAATTACTCCTTCCCAAATGAGCTATAAAGAAGTGTGTTACTAATATGGCATTACCTAAAGCATGATGAGGTTCCTCCAGCTTGCTTCTAACAATTGCTGGGTTATTTTGGTTGCTTGGCCCTTTAGAGAAGCACATGTTGACCAGATGCAGCTTTATGATCTTTATGCATGTTCTCAAAAAGAAAATAATTTTAAAACTTCTAACCTTCTTACTTCTAGACAAAGCAAAAAATAAAACTCATTAATCATGTCCTGCAGAATGTCACTATTATAGATGCTGTGAGGAGTTGCCACAGTGGCAGTAAAATATTCATATCTTCAGAAAACCAATTACAAGGTACAGTAAATCACTTAAACGTGTTATTGGTGATATTCAGAAAGCAGTAAAAACTTCTTCCTGTACACATAATTACCTGAGGCAACCACTTCTTTTCATGGCCAGTGAGGGGAAAATGATAGTTGATGGTGAAAAGAGGAACTTGTGTTTCCAGAGACACTTGACAGCATTAAAAAATCACCATTTTTCATCCTTGTCTTAAAGAAGAGATGAATGCTCTTTTCACCTCAGGTGATTAGCAGAAAATGAGCTCCAAAGATACCTTGCCAATATCCTATTGAAAATACAATTTGATTACCCTGACCACTCTGGTAGTACCCCTGTCCTTTTGGTCCATACTTCCTGTAAAAACAAGTGCCATGAGATTTTTCCTAGCATTGTAATAGGGTGTAGTTACTTTGCTTTGTGATAGTGGTCCTTATTCTCACTAGTATTCCTCAACTTCCATGTGAATGTAAGTTTATGAGAAATAAATTCTATGCCACCATTCCTTATGGTCTCAACTAAATCCCTTTCTCACAGCTTTTACTGTGTTTACTTTCACCATAATGCTGTCAGGTCACTGGCATGTGCCTTGAGAGGCACTGGGTTTCATCTGGGGCTTATGTGCATGTGAGGAAACTCAAGGTTATTGCCACCTTAGCCTATCCCTTATGTCCTCACACCTGATGCATCTGCATGCCTTCTGCATCTTATTATAAATCTGTACTGCTGGTTAACTGGATTGGAGAACAGCTTTTTCCTGTGTTTTTTTTATATTCTGTAGCCAGGAACTTCAGGTGCTACCATGACAGAATGGAATAACAGTAGGAAAAAAGCTCCATGGGATGTATTTTTAAACTGCTTCAAACAACTGAACAATGCTGGGTATGTGGCAGTGAAATTGTTGAACAAAGACTGCATGTATTTTCTTTGCCAGGAGTCGGCTAATAGTTACTATGGAAATGTAAATTAAATAATTGGCGATGTGTTGGACTATAAATACACCTGTAGATGCCATCTGCAGTGCCCACTTTTTAAAGCAAAAAAAACTTTGCATTAGATGTAAATGCAAGAGATGTTTCCTTGCAACACAACACAAAAGACATCCTGTCATCTTTGCTAAGCTGTTCTCTAGACAGCACTTCCAGACCTGAGTAAGAAGATATGTTGCTTTTGGTAGAAAAGACAAAATCTTCCTTGGTTTATTCCTTTCTTTTGTCTTTTTTTTTTTTTTTCTTTCTTCTTTTCTTTTTTTTTTTGTTGCTGTGTTTTGCTTTGTTTCATTTTTCTGTTAGATGATTTTCATTGCTCTCTGACAATTTTTCTCAAATACCATTCCTTTTGTCATAGAAACTTTTTGGATTTAAACTGTGAAGTCAGTAAGATGGAGCATTATTTCTAAGCACACTTGCCTGAGTTTAATTCCTTTTGCTTGGCAGTGCTTCTAAATCTTCCTGTGCTAGACCTCCTTCCTTTGCCATTAGTGGCTTGATCTTCATAACCTTCTTTTCTTGCCTTACCTATTCTCCCAGAACAACAAAAAAAGGATGCTTTAAAGTACTGCTGACCTTCTTTGACTATGGATTGATTATGCTGTGCCTTCCAGAAAAACATGTCACCCAAGAGCCAGCAGGCAGTAACTTTTAGTTGCAACCAGGGTGCCTCTCTTGTGTTTACACTGACATAAATTGTAAATAATCCCACTGAAGTCACTGAGCCAAGTCTGTGAATTGGTATATATCTGAAATGAGACCCCATATGTTATGTCCATATATTGATAAAAGCTTCCAAAATACCCGCTGCTGTATAAAGTCTACACATAGCAGTTTGATACCCATGGGCATGGTGCTTACTTATAAGAGTTAACTGAAATTAAGTGCTTAAATAAAGGCAGGTTCTTTGAAGATCAGATACAGTTTTCCATTGCTTCACCTTTGTAATTGCTATAGTGAAGCAATACTGTGATCATCACTGTCAGTTGTAAAAAGGTACATGAATTTGCTTTTATAGATGCAGCACTCAGAATGGGAGTGACATTTGGCAGCACACTGACCATTTAGTTTCTTACAGCAGCACTCTACAGTATATTTGTAACGTTTTAGCCCTACACACACACATAAAAATAACACATTTGGCTTGTAATTGCACTCTTCATATACACTTAATCTACCTTACATATAAACTGCAGACATGCTTTGTGCTGGCCTACGAGACTTGAAATGCAGCCACATGTTCAGTCACTTAACACTGCCTCTGTGGGCAGAAATCATGACATCATGCCCCCTCCTTTTTAAAACGGGTAAACAAATTTGATCAGAACTTTTCCTGCTGTTGTGCTTGCATAACTATATACACAAGTGCACAAGTGTGTGCACAGAGACACACAAATATATGCACTCTTTACAAAGATTTTGTTACTGACTTCAATGAGAGCAACATTTTATCTGTGTGGAGGTAAACAGATGACAGACAAGAAACAAATTACAGTTTCTTGCCCTTTGACTACCTTGCCTTCGCCTATGCCAATGTATCTCCCTTGTGAATGCCTGTGATATATCAAACCTATGGGCCTTCTGAAAGATGGGTGTTTTAGATAAGCCTACAAGACAAATATTTCCTCTTTCTTCAATATGGCAGAATTTCAACATCCAAATAACACTGTATTCTACCTAACAGGTAGAATAGCTTAGAATTTCTGGTACCTCAAACCTTTTTATGAACTGTGTTGCACATTACTGCACATTATAATTATACTGTTACTAGGTAACTTTGTTTAAATCTCTGTATTTAAAGCAGTCAGCATTATGACAAGACTTTGATGTCTTTGTATACTACAAAGACATCTCTAGATACTTCATAGTTAAATAATTACAGATTTGAAGGATTAAAAAGTCACTATTTCACAATTTAAGGACTGGATTTCACAACCAAATTTAACAAATTAATTCTTCAGAGGACAACTGAATTACTATACTATTTTTGAATTTACGTGTGTTTTTGGAAACAATTAAAATCAATATTAAAATAACTGTACATTTTCAGTGACAGTAGTATAGTCCTTGACAGACCAAACACTGGTAAGTATACCTGTCACTATATGAGTTTTTTGAGAGTCAAAATGCATAATCACAATGAGGGACTCTGCCTGTTCTCTGAAATTCTTTTAATTATGAAAAATCCATGGAATGTAAGTAAAAATTTTGATCCAGAGAGAAAAAGTTCCTGTTGAAGAACTGGGAACAGTTCCTGTAGCTGGGTGTAAGGGCTGTGTCTGTGCACAAGCCCAGCAGACTTAGGCATCATTTGCCTGGGCAGCACAGGAACTCCCTAGCTAGTTCCTCCACAGGGGAGACAAATGGTTCAGTGGGTTTTTTTTATACAAATACCAACTTGAAAGAAGGTGATTGACTGAACTCCACAACAAAGCATTTGACTAACCCTTACAGGAACTCTGTGTGTGGGAATTTTGGACAGCCACTTCCACCAGGCATCTCCTGCTGTGCTTAGTCCAATTACAAGACATTATTTTTGTGCTTAAGATGTGCTGATTAACTCCCTAGGTGGAGAAACTGGCAGTCTCAGGGACTCCTCCCAGCAGTTTCTGCTCTAGAATTGATCAAAGTCTAAAAAGATTATTTTAAATAGTCAGTAGCAACTGTTCCTGAAGATGCAGAAATGGTCACATAGGACAGTATTTTGTATTTAGTTAAGAGGAGACATTTTTAACACAGAATTCAAGATAATCAATAACAGTGGTTCATGCATATGTTGAAGTAGTCACAGATGACCATGGCCCTGCTGAAATTATAAGTATTCACTAGAACAGTTCAAAAAATCTCAATTGATACAGCTGATGCCACTGCAAGGGACATTTGTAACAAGCTCCTGTCACCTTCTGGACAATGACTAACAGGAAATCTGATTACATGAATAAACATGTCCTTATGGAACAGATCTTAATAAATTAGGATACTTAAAAATTACCTGTCCATGAGTATCTGTGCAAAACATTACGTACACTCCTTTCCATAAAACCTGTGGATGGTGCCTATGTTCATAGTAGTATTTCCCATTAAGGTGTAAACTAGCCTACAGTCTGAGATGGTACTTGCAGTGTTTAAACCCACACCTGTTTACCTTTCATCTGGTATTTTCTGTTCTGTGTTTTTAGAAGAAGCCACAGGCCAGCAGTCTTCAAAGGAGTCTTAAATTCTGGTAACATTACAGCTCTGCACTTAATATATCAAAAAGCATTGTTTAAAATTAGCTAGAAGAACATTTAAGAAAGAGAAGTATGCATGGGGCTGCAATACCAGGAAGGCAAATAGGTATAAAATCTTGAGATTTGCTGAAAACACCTGCAAACACTAATAATGGAAAAGACTTTATTCTTCTTTATGACAAATACATCAGGAGAGAGGTGTCAAGTGTGGGACAGTGGACTTATGAATAGGAATAAATAGTCTACATGAGTTGCTCTCTTTAAACAGAGCAGAAGGGAATTCTGAGTCAGAGAAGAAATGAGATGGTTCCTCACAAACTCTTGTGAAGGAGTCTCAATCAGAGGTTTCAAAAATATCATTGTAGTATCCAAAGAGGACAGTTCATTTATCTCTTAATATTGGGAAAATAAAGGTAAAATTAATGAAGGATTGCAAATATTTCAGGTTATAAATGCCATTGACCTCTGTATGACAACAGTTTCTTTATTGTTTTTATTGAAGTCATGTTTTAATTTACTTGAGACATGTGACGTTGTGTTGCCATTTTACATACCAAGACTTTACAAAAAATTAAAAATGATTCATCTCAGAAATGCCTACCACTGCCATTTTCTTATTCAATTTAAAAAACAAACAATTATCTTCAAGAATATTTAAATAGGGTGTTGCCAACCACATAAAGAAAAGAGGAAAGAAAATAATATTTCTTTAGAAAAAAAAAGTAATTATTCCAGTGCTTTCTCTTATCTTCTTTCATTAACAGTGATTGTTCCCCTTCAGCTGGTTCACTTAACTTGCTGTTTTAATCACTGATTTTATTAAATTTATTATATCTAGACATAATCATGCAAATTATCACCAGTAATTCAGGCAACAAGTAATAATGACAGAAAATTATATGGCTTTATCAGAAAAGGAAAAGAGAAACTTTACCCGATTTGTCAGTGGTCTGCAGCAATGAAGGAGACTTGGTTTGGGGTCTCAAATTTGGTTATTCCTGTACAAACCAACACAGTCTGGTATAATTACCCTCATAACCCTGAGTCTGGGAACACAGATTAGCATTAATCAACATCTGCACATAAGAACTGGGACCTATTTTGTTACCTGTGAGTCATTTGTTCTAGGGAGCTGCAATAACTGCAACTCTGTATTCCTTTGCTTTAGACTGCTCGGCCCACAGCTGTGCAACTGCAAAAAGCCAGAAGAATGCGTGCAGGACTGCATTTCTGTGCATGTGCGCATGTGTGAGTACACACACACATAACCAGAACACAGGCGAGAAAAAGGTCTGTGATTATTGAGATGACACTCTAATTTGGTGATATCTTTAAAAAAATATTTCTGTCAATCTGTGGTGGTTTGACTCCAGGTGCCCAGCAAGCTGTTCTATCACTTCCCTCCCCACCCAGCTGGATCCGGGGATGAAAATAAGATGAATCTTGTGGGCTAAAACAAAGGCAGTTTAATGAAGAAGCAAAGCAGTGCCACATGTGGATGCAAAAGAAAACAAATATTTAATCTCTACTTCCCATCAGCAGGTGATGTCTGGCTCCTTTTGGGAAGCAGTGCTTCAAACGTGTAGCGGTTGCTCTGGAGCACAAGCCGATGCCTCTCCCTTCTCCTTTTCCTAGCTTTTATAATTCAGCTGATGTGATGTTATGGAATATCCCTTTATTCAGTTTGGGTCAGCTGTCCCAGTCATGTCCCCTCCCAAGATCTTGTCCACCCCATCCCACTGTGGGGCAATGTTGGAAAACAGCCTCGGTGCTGTGCGAACCCTGCCCAGCAGCAGCTACAACACAGGGCTGTTATCAGCACCTTTCCAGCTCTCAGTGCAAAGCACAGCACTGGGAGGGATGCTATGGGGAAATTAACTCCAGCTCAGGCAGACTCAATACACGGTCAAATGTCTAAGGGAATTTCATCTGGCTATTTTATCAGTCCCAGTGATTTAACTTAAGTACTGGTCCTGAGGACCCTCTTCTCCCACTACCTTGAAAGTCTTATTCTATAAATATATATCTTATGGTTGTGAATACTCAGGCATGTGATGTTGAAAACAAATACAAAAGGAAGGCTGGCAGACCCAAAGAAAATGTTTATTTTAAGATGAGACACAATTGTGTAGCAAATATTTTTTTTTAAATGTGCAGAATTTGGTCATCTCTAATACTTACATTTTGAACTGAACAGCAGTATTATTCAGGATGATCAATTCACACCTACATTTTTCTGTTTTCCAACCACATCATGACACACAATAGCTTCATGAGGCATAAAAATGTCACTTATGAATAAATGTTTTTAGAAAACAAGCAGTGAAAAATAGGCAAAGAAAATTATTGTGACAGTGCAAAATAAACCATGTAACAGCATCTAGAAAACAATGTTGATAATTATCCACTTTAAGGGAGCATCATGTTTAACTGTAATAGCAATCACTTGGTCTTATCATATTCAGTTCACATATGCACAATACCTAGGAATATCCATTTGAAGAATGAAAAAGGCCAGCTACACATTTTCAGAACAAAATAGTTTTGTTTTTCTTCATAGAACTTGGTCAAGTATATTTGAACTTTTTCAGTAAAACTGTTCACCAAACTTTATTTAAAAAAACCCTTCAACTGTGACTAGTTTCCTGCTTTGTTCGGTGAATTAACACCTGTTTGGTTTTGGGTTTTTTTTAATGCACAGGCCTTTACTATTTAAAATTTACTTTGGTATTTAGAATGCCAGCCAAGAGACTGTGAAATAATTTATACTTTCTAAAAACAAGCAAACATTTATAAAGAGTCACTCTTCATTCTTCTACCCCCAACAGATATTACATTTTTCTCTTTACTTTCCAAGTGTAGCCTCATATGTATAGCACATTTTTCCACACATAAATTGTCATTTCAATGCTGCTAGTTACAAGAATGCCCACATAAATCCCCCAAGTACTGGATTGAGGATGTTTTGTCAAGGTAGGCTAAAAAGTTTCTCTGCCTTGGAACTCCTGACACACCCTAATAATCATGAGAAAACCACTTTGCTGGTGATATTCCAGGACACTTTACTGCACACCACAGAAAGATGTTTAATGTCTTTCACGGTGTGAAACAATTATTGAAGGTGACTTAGAAATTAGAATCATAATAAAGGTACAGCATTGTTCACACATTAAGGAAAGGTGTAATACTGAAGAAGCTTCTCGGGCAGAGTGCAACTGATATGCAAGGAATTGATTCCACAGTGGTTCTTTGATCAATATTGTCTGTGAAACAGCAAGGAGGGTGGAGCAGAGTGAAGACTTTGCAGCCAGGCTTTGTGAATCACCACAGGAGATGGGAACTTTATGGTACTATGGAACTGATAAGCTGCATATTTGCCACCCAGTGCCAAAAATCTGTCATTTTTTGACAAAGTGCTGTCCTTTGTGTGAACTCTGCTTATTATGTCATTATAATACCAAAACACACCTCTGTCCCAAAGGCCTTCCTCTAAAGTGCAACCACCCCTCACTGAGCTTGTGCACTGAATTTTATCTATACCTTTAAAAGTGAAGCAAGAGAATTTTACACCAATCATGATAAAGCTATTTACGATGAGAGTCACTCAAGCTCCACCTTGAAGGTGAAAAATAATACAAAATGGCTTAAGGAAGGCAGAACATTAGGGGCTTAAGGAAGGCGAGACATTGTCCATCATCATGGACAAGTCAGGGGAGATACCATCACAGGCTATGTCTGACTCCTGGGATCAGTGGATAGACTGAGCCTCTCTTCCCCATCATAGACAAGAGGCACTTTTGGGTAAGGTACAGACTCTCTGAGTACTTCCCTGGGTAAATTTAGAAATCTCTCTAGAGCTGCTCCTTTTAACTTAACACGTTTTATATATTTGCACATGCCTTGCAGGCAGTGTATTTGTCACCAGCAATTCATAAGAACCTGTACTTCTGTTGTTTTCAACAAACTGCACTATTCACACTGCCAGTTGCAAAAGTCTCTCGTTGGGTGCCGCCAGCTCCTTACTGTGTGCGTGAGACCGTGCGGCACGACTAGACGGGGAGTGAATGGGAGCCAGGAGAGTTCGGATATGCTGAATGGGACTGGACTACTAGTGACAGATTGGACATCGCTCAGAATCCAAATCTAGGTGCCACCAGCCCCTCTGATATCTGAGAACAAGCTGCAATGCAAGAGGCTTTATTTTCTGCCAAATTACTTTACCGTTTTACATGACACAGGACTGTCAGAAATATTTACCAGAGCTTAAGAATCAGCCTGATTCTTAAAATCATTATGTATCTCTGATTCTGAGCCTCCCTTGCTGGGAAAAATCTATGGCTGCTTTGACAAAGCTTTAGTAACACCGCTCTTCTGATGATGAAAGAATGGAACAGGATTCCTGGGCCTAAGTGTAATTTTTTTTCGGTTGCCATGAACAAAAGATCTGAATTTCAAAGTCTGCTCCAGCAGTCCCTACATAGTCCTCAGATGGTACAACTTCTGCTCCTATCATCTGTTACTATCTCAGGTGTCCAACATCAACATAATTGTGATTGTGTTTTCTTCTGGTTATTTCACTGAAGATTTCTTGAGTTAACCCCTCTTGTGCTAAGATGTGCTATTTTCCCGACAAATCATTTTCAATAGTCAAACCTTTTAATCTCTTATTCAGTACCATAAGCAGAGTACGATCCTTGACTACAGATCCTTCTTTGGCTCCAAAGCTACATCTAAATACTTTCTAAATACGTTTTCTGCTTCAGTCTCACCCAATCAACATGCAGACTGTCTAACCTTGCAGCTTTTGGTCTCCAAAGAGTCAAGTATGAAAAAGCAGAAAAAATTGCACGCTGGTAAGTACACTATACAAGAGACTTCTGAGAGGGGGGGACCAATTGCTTCAAGTCTTTTTCTTTTTTCAGGTGTGAAGTGAGTTACCATGGTATTACAAAAGGTGCAGCACCACATTTTTGAGAGTTAGTGTGTTTAGTGTTAGGGTGTACGATATTTCATGAAACTCCATCTATTTGCCTTGGGTTATTTTCAGCCTAAATTTATTTATTTCAGTAGAGGCAAAATTGGTAGAGCTAGTTAGAAAAACCTTTTTTCCCCTCTGGAAAAAAAAATAAATAATGTACTGGGTTTTTTTTCTGTTAAGTAAAAGCACCATATTTTTTTTTTACAGTATTTTTAACAGTAAACTAGAAGCCTCTTCTGTTTTGCCAAGATAGGCTTTAGGATGATCATAGGATACTTCCTTCCTCCAAATTGCTCAGAACCCAATAGCTAGCTGACACTTTTAACATTATTTAGTTAGAAACATCATTCCTATTGAAAAAGACACTTCAATCTACTAGATTTTTAATCTACTAATTGTATCAAGATCGCAATCAGATCAGGTGAAAAAAAGCCCGTACAATACTTTTCAGAATCATTACATTTTTTTCCAGTTTTTCCCTGAAAGAATTTGCAGTCTAATGTGTGATCAGAAGGGCCATTGTGGGGGAATACTGAAAGCTGAGAGACAAGCACTGGGGCATGTGAAGTAGCTAAGAAAGTGCTAGTGGAGGAGTGTTTAATGGAAACGGCACAAGAAATCTGTAGAAGGTCCTTTTTTTTTAATGGTGCTGCCCACAGAAGAGCTTTTTCTTCCTATAATACCTTCTACTGTGGTCTGTAGGGGGCTTGAGCTCTAACAAATGACTGCAGGTAACTCACTGTGGTGGTTTAAAACATTACCAACTTCAGCTATTGTTTCCTTGCCTCTATTGAAGGCTACCACTCCCATAGCAAAGACATTATAAAGCAGCCTGTTCCCACATCAGCCACTCCAGTGCACAGTTTAGGCTGTTCTAACAGCCTACACTGCCTCTGAAAGGGTGCTGAAACCCTGGCTAGCAAACTGCACCAGCTAAAGCAAGCTGACTGCGTCTTGGCAGCCAGTGCAGCTGCTGTGACAAACTCCAGCAGAAGGTTATTCTGCTCTGCTGGACCACTGTGTCCTGAACTACTACAGCTCCTTGCTCAGTGAACATGATCCAGAGTCTGTAGACCCCATCCACACCCCAACAGAAACTGTTTTGTGGTCAAGGGTTTTGTTATACTGGTTGCTGTATATTTTGTCACAGAATTTTCTTATTACAAAATAAGAAAAGGAAAATGGCATAAAATGTACAGGACAGGATTCACAGTGTTCACTGCTTTGTAAACCAGGACTGTGATTACAGTGTTATGAGAACATAAAATGATTCAGGCTCCCCATAATAATGATGGTGCCCATTATTTAATTGCTCTGCTCTACTTTCATTCAGAAAGTGGTTGAATTGGACCCTCATATTGCATTGTTAACTTGTGCAAAACCATTACATTTTCTCTTCCATCAATTAATACAGCTGAAGCATTCTCTCCATGGACATTCATGGTGTCTGAGACCCTTAAGTGCTGCCTATGGCCTCTGGAGGACATTTCTGCTTCCTTTGGCCCATGTGGTGACACCTCTCAATGCCACCTGCACAGCTCCCTCCACTCCTTTCTGGTTACAGGGAAGGACATGCAGGGGAGCTGAGTACTTACTTGGTAGGATGTTCCAGGGTCCTGCTTTCTAGATTTGCCATGCTCCTCCTGGGTTAGCAACACTGTGTCATTATGTCGTTAACCTTAGAAACACCTGTCTCCAAGCAGGTTAAGGCAACTGCAACTCAACATAATTTCCAAGGCAAATCACCTGAAGAAAGGAAACGACACCTACTGCATTATTTGATTGGAATAGCACAAACACAAAAGGTCTTGAATGCTAAAAAGGCTTTTGCAACATTTTAAAGAACTGCTGATCTGAAAAAAGAAAGTCTGGAAGACTTTTTCTTACAAAATACAGGCTCTCCATCACCAAGATGCTGACAGTCTAAGTGAGCTTCCTCTCGTGGCAGCTTATTATTAGTGGCACTAATGGTTGCTTATCCACCAGTCAATATGCACCACATGTTTCTCTTCCAAAGTGGCAGCCACATAATAGTTTGTCTCATGTACAAATATTTGCAGCAAACATAAAACCAGAAAATCCCAAACTACTGTGTATCCATCTTATACCTCAATTCAGAAAAGTGAATATACCAAAAAACTCTAAGCAATATCCAGTACTGGATATTAATCAATAATCAGAGTTAAAGAGAGTTACTTTCCTCCATATTATTTTAAATGAAATCACTCTGTAGAAAATTGCTTGCTGATCAAATAACACTTTCTGTCACCCAGGGGAGAAATAAAAACTGTCTTAATCTCCACTCCATCTCTTGAAAACTTGAAAATATTTGCCCTCAATTCTCCAAGTATTTTTGTAGTCCAACAATGAATCACATCTGCATCACAATACATAATTCTTTCTAAAGCTATGACAGATCCTCCCTATATTTTGCCACAAGTCCTCTGGCCTACTCTGAGCCCGAGGCTGCATTACTCCTGCCCTGCTGACACTCTGATAAGGTTGCAGCCACAGATGTCCATCACTCCCACCATGGTCTGACAGCAAACATGGCAGCCCAACTTGTACTGCCAAACTCAGGAGCCTGACTAAAATCATATTCTGGCTTGTAGCAAGCACACACAACCATCAAGTAACAGTAGGGGGAACTGCAGCTATTACTTGTAGGTGCTCATCTTTTTCTTCTTGGATCATTAGAATAAGTACTTTAATATTTGTTATACCCTCACCACAGGACATTAGATCATGCATATAATTAGCTGATAAAGAAATGATGAACAAAATATGTATCGAGAAGAAGAAAACCCACTTTTCCTGACTAAAAATCTACATCATATGCTTTAGCAATCAAAAATGTGTCACACCATCCCTGCTTTTAGTTACTGTAGAAAAAAGAAGTTTTGAAGACAATCTACCACTCATTAAGAAAAAAAAAAAAAAAGCACTCACCTCAGATGACTGGGCGAGTCACAGTTTGCAAAGCTCCCTTTAATGCTGAGGCAATCACTTTTCCCTTTTTGACTACTCTATGCCGTCCCAGTTTATGTTGCCCCAGGCCTCTAGTCCATCTGGCCTACAGGTGAATCTATAACTCCCATCTGTCACTCATGACAATTTTTTTAAAGTTGTGGTATATATAGGAAGAGTGAGAAAAAGGAATACAAGCAGATACTGGTTGGTGCTTCCTACTGGAGAGAATCAAGAATAGCTTTATTATTGACTCTTCCTGCTTTCCATAAAGAATAAAGAGGAATAAATTAGAAACTTTTATTCTTTTGTTTTGCAAAGACACATTCCTGAGCTTAGTAAATTCACTGATAAAACACCATCTTGGAATGGGAAACAAAAATGGCACTTTCGATATTTAATTAATTATTTTATTGGATTGACCTTGTCACCACCAGGAACTCTTGATTGGTGTGTTCCACAATTTTGAGTTTTCTCTTGTGTACTTTTCTGCTAGGAGTCTTTCCCAGACATCAATGAGGAGTGACTTAAAATGCATAAATCTAAAATAAAAAAGAAGAAAAGCTGCCACTTCAGTCCCCAGGCTCCTCACTTGATATTCTCTAGCCCTCTCGAAGCTGGCCATCAATGCCACTATCAGTGAAAGTGAAAAGCACAATGTTGCTGATGCTAGCACCTCTGTGACAACTGTTGTAATATCCAGTGCCCTTGGGATGAGAAAATTTCTCCAAGCTGCAAGCCATTAATGCCACTGTTAAGTGTCCTCCTCCAAAACCCATTGACAGAAAAAAGGGAGTGCTTTTCCTATAGTCAATAAAAATAAAATACAGTATATGGGAAATTCAGGTAATTGCAAGATCACAGAAGCGCTTTTAAAATATGATTTAACCCCTTGGACATCTAGTATAAGAGGTTCTGAGGTTCTGTTTATGCAAACTCTCAAACATTTATAGTCAAAGCCTGTCTGAAAATGATACAGGAATCGATTTTCTAAGGATACTTCCTGATAACTTTTCATGACCTTTACTGAGATGGTCACAGCTTCTTTCCTATCTGGTACTTCGACCTAATACCTTGCTCACTATACTAAAAACAAAGAAACAAACAAACAAAAATCCAAAACAAACAAAGCTAAACAAAAAAAAAGAAAAGCAACAAAAACAAACCAGGAAGCTTGAATAAATATCCCAAAAGACCGTTGCTGTTATCTATGTCTCTATGTCTTCCTCTGATAATTTTCTTCATTTTCATTTTCTAAATCATCACAAACAGGGCAGAATAGACATGCTGATATCTTTAGAGCATCTGTAGTCACTCTGAGGATAACATAATTTCAGGTCATTTGCTTTCACTGGAAAATCTTCAGGACGGAGTGGTGGAAAAATACAGCAAGAGAATCCTTCACTCTGCAGGTGAGAGGTGTGTGGAGCTGGCATTACCTACCCTCACTGAGATTTAAGTGTACTTGTTGCATGCTAATGCACAGCAATTCATTATGGCATAGTACATTGACTATGAGAAAAGTCTGATTTTGGAAAAACAGCAAAATTGCTTCCATGTTCCTCCAGTAATATAAGGTTTACAGCTGTGATAAATTGCTTATCTATCTGAGCCTTTGCTTAAATCAATCAGTGGCCATTTCAGTTATTTTAAACATTGATCTAAATCAAAATGTAACTGCTTTTATCTACATCCAATGATACAGACACAATGTTGATAAGCACGGTGTACAATCTAGATTGAATAACACTGATTCCTCCCTCCCAATTCTCTCTCTCCCCCCCCCAAAAAAGAACCTAATGTTGGTTTCTGTGCTAAAAATAGCAAATACAATAAGGTGTATTAAAAAAGTCTTTGTCAGAATATCATTATTAAACAAGGGATGCTTTGATCTGGAATACTGAATAATAGTAAAGTATTTACAAACACAGGCATTTGTTTAATTAAATTTATATATTAGAAACTAATGAACAATGTGATCATATAATGTGAAGTTACAAAAAGACATTTCTTGAGCTTGAATAAAAAATTAAATTGAGGGATAAATTATATGATGGAGCTTAAATTAAACTTAAAGCTCCTAAACAAAGTAAATGAATATTCATTATGAACCAAACATTTTAAAGTAAATTTAATAACAAGGTTTATTCTGGACATTGAATAAGATTTTTTTTCAGTATCGATAATATAAATGTGATATATTTTTAAAAAGTTGTTATAGAACAAAAAAAAAAAATCCTAAAATGAATGTTACAATTTATGAATCCAAATTCTACTTTACAAATAAAATTACTGGCAGTACATTCTTTCTCTGTAGGCCATCCTTAAACTAGCCATTTCTGTAAAGAAACTTCACTTTGCATGGATTGCCCCGTAACTTGCTTCTTCAAGGTTTCTTGCACATTCCTTTGAAATATTTAGAAAAGACTCAAGCCTCCAAAAAATCCAAGGATACTGGTTCAGGGCCTTTTTTTTCCATGAAATATCTCTCAGCAGTTCCAAAGTTCAGCTTTAGTTTCCAGTTGTCATAGTCTAAAAATTATGAGAAAACTCTATTATTTTACATAATTCAATAGCCAGAAGTTGTGGGTTTATATGAACAAATTTTGTGTCTATTAATCATAATTCAGGAGATTTTTGTATAGGTTTCTATTTTATGAAGGTTGAAAACTAATTTTTCACAAAAAATGCATAAAGCATTTCCTTGAATGTGAAAGATGACTCATTTTAAATATAATTTTATTCTCCAACACGATTTGGGTAGTAATCAGCCATACTGTAATCAGGATACTGACTGTCACAGTCTAGTTTCTGTTGGATTGACTTCCACTGATTTGAATATCTCCGGTTCCTACTGAAGCCAAATGGAGTTTCAAACTTCAAATCATTGAAAAATCAGGCCAGATCTAAGGAGAAGGTGTTTTCTTTTTTTGTCCTGTACTTGCTTGCTGCTTTAATTCATACAGGATATAGCAACATTTTTAAAAGTACTCTGTAGATTTTCTGGAGATTAGTTCCCTGATCACAGTATTTCCTCAGGTCATATGTCAACCACTAACTAAATCTGAAGTGGCAGTACAGGGATGACAAGTAATAGAAAGATGTGGCAGTGTTTGACATCCATAAAAAACAATTGGACTGGTTCAAAAGTATAGGAGGATATGTTAAATAATTTGAAGAATTCTCAGGTATTAGGTGCAGGACATTCCTTCAGAAAAAAAACAAACCAGCTTTCAACTGAGGACTGAATGCTTTCTGATTATCTATAATAGGAAAGATGGAAAGTCTTGGGACATCTCCAGTGCTTCTGGAATTGTCTCATAATCTCACTCAGAAAATGGTAGAACAACTCAGCTTAACAATAATTTTTATATATTAAAGGAAATTTGTTATTCTAACTTCATATCTTGGTATCTCATATGACTGTGACAATAGCACATGGAAAAAGGTTCTTGACAAACACACTTTCCAATCTTTTAATCAGGCGTAGAGGAAAATGCTACAATGTCTAAGGAGACTGGTAGGAAACACACACTTCAACTTCTGTTTACTTTTAGAATGAACTAAACTTTCATATGTTATTTACATGAAGACAGAGATATGATTGATGTCAGTCATTCTCAGACTGGAAGTAGTCCATCATATATCTCCTGCTGCATTGATTTGGCTTCTCTTGATAGTGATGTTCACCTGATAAACATGACCTCTGGACACCATTGAAATATACAATAAGCCCTGTGGAAGGCCAAAGAAACTAGCTACTGCAAAAGCTGACTCTGTGCCATCATATGGTATAAAAAAGGAATTGAGAGAACTCTACATTGATGAGTATAGAAGCCCAAAGTATCAGCAGTCATTAGCTAATAAAAAATTCTGAGTTTTGTTTTGAGCCTATTGGAAGCTGGATGACAGAAGAAGTTACGACGGCAGGAAGAGAAGCTGCCAAAGGAGAACCAATGTGTAATGAGAGAAGACATTTCAGAAAACAGAATATGGCTCCATTTCTGCTTGTCAGGATTCATTGAGTCTGAATACCTCCAAATTCACTGCTCAAAATGGACAGTGTACACTGATGACTAGTAGCAACCAGCCGTTCTTCAAACTACAAATCTGTCTCGGAAGAGAATGCACGCTCAGGCACTTCCAGAGCAAAGTGTCTGGTTCCATCAGCCTGCTCTCTCACAGTGATTAATGTGACTGTCAAGCATTTACCAGTACTGGCACTTTGGACCATTTATAGTGGTGAATTTTATTATCAAACCTGATTTCTTCCATTTTTATAATGTGCTGAAAAGGGAGTTAGTGCTTTCTTTCTTTGGCTTTCAAAATTGACATGTCCCCTGGAGTAAATTCATTACTGGGAAAATAGGAAAATATAAAAAGAAATACATAGAGCACTCCTTAAATCTAGACAGCTATAGATTACTATATATGTCAGGAAAGTACCATTTCAGTTAAATATAGTGTAAATACAATTTAGCTTTGCACTGTGCCTTTCAAGCAGAAATCAAGAAAATACATGTTCTTCTATGTCTACAATCCTTTAAAAGGCCTGTCTTTATTGAAGTCAGAGCTAAGAGAATCTTGGAAGCTGAATGTCTACAAGCAAATGTGTAAGATGCTTTCTTCTGGAAGGAAACCTCCAAGGCTAATTGGTCCAATGTGCTGAATGACATTTTACAGACACAGCACAAGATACATGTCCTAAATTCCCTGACACAAGATCATTCCTTCCCAATTCTCACATACAGACCTGAAAAAGCTGTTGCCTTACCTCTAATTGTTGACAATCTGATTCCTGCTACAAAACCTACTGAGAGATAGAGTGCAAAACTCCTGTTGATTTTGATGTTGACCAAGCTTTAAGATCAACTTTGTATTCTTGTCTCCACCATGAGCGAGCAAAGAAGCCCCTCTGCAGTAGGTCACAACTGCACCTAGAGGCATGTACAACATAGCAAATCATCTATGTAAATCCTGTTAGTTCAGTGCTTTCACAAAGATTAAGAAACATCTCCACAGAGCTATGGGGAAATTTGGATTTGGCAGCTAAAGGTGGTTAAGTACCTCAGCTGATTAAAAGCCATACTGCAATCTCATTGAATCCAAACATAGCCATCTTCCACCTCACAGTGAGAAACAAGATTCAGAAGCAGCCCAAGTACTCTGAGGAGCCCACAGTTTTCTCCTTCCCAAGAAGAGGTAAATGAAATAGCAAACTTGTAAACTGCAAAGACTGGATAAAGATCTGGGAAGCCTTATGCTCTTTTTTTATCAGTGATAAATGAACACAAGCTACTGTTTTGTTTGGGGGAGAATACTTGTGATTACATTGGATTTGGAATAATTTTGAAGAATAATAAAAGGACCCAAGGAAGAGAGTTAGCAGTGAATAATAAATCACAGAGGATTGCAAGCTCAGGAAAGAACCTGTTGGAAGTCTGCATATAGCTTCTAACAAGCCTACACGTGCCCAGGAAAATCTCCAGAGCTCTTTGTAATCTGGTCCTAGGAATGTTCAGATACTCCAGAACAAAGAGTGATGTGGTCAAGTATGACTCTCACCTCCCAGAAATTCAGCACTCTGCAATCAGAGGCACAGCTCTGACACAGACCAGCCATATAAACTTGGTTCAGGATGCGAGGAAACTGTGACACTGTGAGGTATGTAACAGGTAAGATAAGGAAAGTAAAATTGTATACATAGGGATGTTGACCACCAGTAACTGCTCAGTGGTAAACTCACTGATCCTTAGCTGAATAGCACCGTAATTGTTGCTATCTTGTGTTTGTGTTAGACATTAAATAACAATTCTGTACTTGTAAGTTGTATATATCCTATTTTCAGAGCCTCTTTGCATATGGCAAAAAAGTGCCTGAACAAAATGACCTGGAAAATTACAAATGACACAAAGAAAATGAGCAAAAAGAGAAAACGACCATTAAAAGAAAAGATAAGGAACAGGCACAACTGAAAAACAAAGTAAATAAAATATGACCCTGAATTAGAGATGAATATGTGCCCACAGCCTATTTTGCAAAAGCTACCGGAGAGATTGTTGTGACTCCCTGCTGTGCAAGGTTTCTGCAATACATGATAAAATTTAAAAATAAGTAGGCCCCACCAGGAGGTGGATTTCCGATGAGCACCAATAATATCAAATAAAGTCAGCACTGCATTTCAGTTTTTCACTTACATGAATTGTTAATCTGACATTAGCTATGCCTGCACTGCAGTTACAGACTGAAATCATAGCTTATACTTTACCAACTAACTAGCCTGAATATTGGTTGCAGTCTAACCACAGCAGAAAAATGAGTTTTGTTCCAGAAAAAGTGGACAAGTTCTGCCTACTTCCATATGCTGAGTACCATGATACTGAAGTCAGGCTTTTGCAAGTGTATGAATAAAGCCTGCATTGCTGTATCTACACTACAAATAAACTGTTTCACTCAAAGAATAGGACAAAGATCACCAAAAAGAGTCACTTAAAATAAACCACTGAACACAGCTGAGAATGTTGCTGATCAACAAAAGAAGGCTGGTAGGAAAGACTTTTGAGACAATCTGCTAGAGCACTGCAGAAAACAACCCCAAGGAGTGTGTGCCAATGTAACAAAGAGATACCCAGGCACCAGTTCCTGTCACAAACCTGTCACAGAGGAAGGAGTCAGGCTCTTACACACTTTCGGAAACTTTTCTGAAAAGAGTCAGTATTAAGCCAGGGTAAATCTTGTGTTGCAGACTTCAGCAAAAGGCTTTTAAGGATCATGATGTTGAGAAAAAAAAAGTAATAATGAGCAACAAATCTTAGTACTAGAAGAAGCTATGCAAGTAAGATGAAGAACAAATGGAAATCAGAGAAGAGGGAGAAGAACTCCTGAAGCCAGGTTAGTTGAAAGTGGTCCAGACAGCATGATTTCCTTAAAAAAAAATAAAAAAGAAAAAAGCCAATATATCCTACTTCATTTTTAATAACTGCCCCATTTTCCCTTCACCATTAAGCTAATTGGATTGATTCTGCACAATGATTAGCCACAGCTCTTTCACTTCCATCTTTGGACCTCAGTCTGGCTTAGTATTCTCCAAATGCTTCCCAGCCAAAGCTGGGATACAGTACTCATTCCTTGTTCTCTTTGACTAGTCAGACTGCTGTGGCACTGCTTTGTCAAAATCCCATGTATTTATTTAAGCTTTTCTCACACCTTGTATGTTCCAACCTGTTGACCTCTTTAGCTAGTTGGATAGAATGATGAAATACTGTGGAAACGGTAAATGTATTGCTTTAGTGATAATCTCTGTCTGGCACTTTCTACAAAAAAGGAAATGAATTAATAATAGCACTGTTTTCTCCTTAAAACAAACCTATTTTCTGAGACAAGAGTTTAATTTCCTTCGGCAAGCAAGCAGGAAGAAATAGACTAATTTAAATTTGGGTTCTCATGAAATAGATGTTTTTGAGAGGAAAACATGTTTTATGTTTTTTCTCTTCCACTGTTCTCTGTTATTCCTCACTCATTGTTCCAGTTCTTGTTAAACTGTCACTTAGCATTTTTTCCCTCTGGAATGACAGCAGGGCATGCTGCTTACACTGGCTAGACAGATGCCTACCCCAGAGAGTGAGCATGTCAGCTTCTGGACTGCACAGCCTGTACCACCATGGTATGTGTCCTTGACATCAGATCTTTGGCATTAATGTATGTAGGTGACAAGCTAGTTAACAAGTCCAAAGGGTGCAGAAGTTGTGTAATTCAAGTAATAGCTAAAGAGCTAATTTTACCTCCTGAAAATAAAATTTAAAAATAATGATAACAAAAAAAAAATCTCGTTACTGTATAAATAGTTGTCTGATAACTAAAATCAAATCAAGTTCCTGAAGCAACATTTAAATGATTGAAATGTGTCTATAAACCCAGAAATGCTGAAAAAAGATTACAGATTAACCTGATTTTGTACAGTATTAAACAGGAGCACTGTTATTGCCATTGAAGTGTCTAGATCATTAGTATAAATGCAACTTTTGCTGTGAGAGGAAATGCAATGTCTTTGTAAGGTTTTGTTGCTCTAGAGTAGCCTCGAAGGAAGACTTTACAGAGCTGAAACTTTAAAAATAATGCAGTTAACCTTTCTACACCTGCATACAAGTCACCAAGAAGAATGAGGTCTCTTCCCTGTCAATGTTTAATCTGAAAGGGTAGTTGCATTAAGTTCATCCTAACTTGTCTCCTCATAAGTCCAGGCAATTTTATGATGCCATCATGGATCCTCATTCCTCACGTTCCCTTCTGATAAGTCCATGCAATGCCAGTTTGGCAATATTTAACCAAGTCTTAACATCTCTCAAAAGAAAGGAGGAAGACAATTCCATGCCCCAAGCTCTTCTGAGGGCCTGTTTTGGCAAAGTGCAAGCGATTATATGAGATACAAAATAATCTAAACCAAAGGATTCAAATCCACATTCAGACTAACTTCAGATCAGGAGGGATTCCAGCATATACAGTGACTATATTCTAGATGCATATAGTTTGAACAGAGACTTCAGCTGAGCCACCACTAGTTTGATTGAAGATACCATACTTACACAGACACAGGGTTAGATACATCAGATTTACCACTGAAAATTTACAATGTAGATATTTGAAACTGTTTGGGACTTGTAAATATTACTGTTTATAGAGGGGAAACAGATTCTTCTGCAGTGTGACTCCTCACATTCTATAGAAAGTACAGAGGTACATCGGACAATTTAAGCCTTGGAAGTGCATCTGTTTCCCTTCTATTCCATCTGGGGACAGTCCTTTGACTCCCATATATCACAGAAGTCAAGGCTGACTATATCAGATATAGTTGTCTGCATTACTTATCTCTAAAATCAGGTGTAATGATCCCCATCCTGGTGTCCATGGAACATCTCTGGGACATGCGTTGCATCCATTCAAAACGTGACACTTCCGTCAATGGAAATTAGAGAGGTGGCTTTGCATATGGTTTTGGTTTGCATTTCCACTTGGAGAGCTTGAAGACTTCTTCAGGGTTTTTTCTTGCCTATACTTTGGCCAACCATCACTATCTGCGTGCTACAGCAAAACACACTGACCCAGCTTACTGACAGTTGCAGAATGCGTGAATGTAACATATTCAGACTCCAGAGAAAGTACAGTCTAAATTTCAAAGATCAAAGATTTGGCATAGTTCTCATTTTATCCCAGTTGATTCTCTCCTCCTGAGGCACAGGTAGGTTGTCAGCCTTCAAGTGAGATAAGGCCCATTTAAAGACTGTGACATTGCACATGTCAGAAAAATCACAGATTCTACCTGAAAACAACATTTTTTAATTATATTTGGCATTCCCATGCATATTGCTGTCACTTCTCTACCACTGATGGCAACAGGCTAGGAAATGTCCAGCATAATTAAAAACTTTCATTTCTAATATATTCCATGACTTTTATGTACCTTTGAACCTTAGGACTCCTGCACTGAGCAAAGAGAAATGGAAACTAAAGGAGTCTGCCACCTCAAACACCTCTTAAAAATTAAGAGCTTGCCCAGGTACTGCCAGAAAGTGACTGCCAAAACAAAACATTGTGAAGCAGCTGACTATATTCTTCCACCCCTCTACAGAGCCTGAGTCCTCTACTAGTAATAGCTGCTTAATTGATTCCATCTACTTTTGAAACCAGGACTTGAGGAGATGTAATAGCATTGGTGCTGCTCTCTCTTCAGAATAGCACCCTGGTTACGTCACTCACCTAGAAAGTTGAAAATGCATTTTAGGCTCTCTTCCAAATGACAAACAAACAAAACAATAGGTTAAAGTTGTTGTTCACCCCTCCTGCCAAAGCAGAGTCAGTATAAAACCAAGGCAGCAAGAATCATGGCATCAAAAGTTGAGCAAATGTTAAGATGCCATCACTGTGACCTTGTGATGAGAACACTCATTTAGGACAGGGTAGGAATGAGTGGTCCTGATCCCTGCTCCCAGAGAGGTCGTGCAACTGACAATCAGGTGAAAACACTGTCATGATCCAGAGTGAAGAACATTGATGTTTTCATCTTCTCTTTTGAATTACCTCAAATCAGCAGCAAAGGTTTTCAAGGCTCTCAGAGATTAGCTTTAGTAAAACCTCTTCCAAACATATACTGAAGCATTCAACTCCACCACCATCTTAAAAACAGCATACCGACAATCTTCTACAATACAATATTTCTGTCTGAGCAAAGCTTCAAATCTTAAGCATGTATTTCACAGTTTGGTGTCAGACACTATCTCTTTCTGCTACACAGTACACTTAAAGGAGAATTCAGTTATGGTTGCTGGAAGTGAGTGGTAACATAAGCACTATGTCTGATCCCTTCTTATCAGTGAGATGATCTGCAAGGCCAAATAGCACGCTGGTATCACAAGTTCTTCTTAAAATGTATGGTGGAAAAGGATAAACTGAAGGATTCACTGACAGTGAAACACACAGCTACTGTCCCATAATGTGACCTTCATGCAGCAAAATTTTAGAAGTCTTAACTTCAATATCCAGCACAGACCAACAGTACAACTGCACATTTTGTCTGTAGCATTTTGTAGACAGAAGAACATCTGGTATCTCACATCCATCTTGTAAGGCAAACTTGTTGCTTAGTATGAAGAACTGTACTAAAGATCAAACAAGACATTTGAGAACATTTAGCCATTGATTGGTCAGGCATTTCTGTGATTTCTCTTAAATCAGTATGTCAAACAAACCTAAATCTCCTGTATACATACTTGTAATGAATGTAAATGTTCCTTACATGTCATTGATCTGTGAGCCTGAGAACATCACATTTTCTATTTCCCCTTCACTCATGTTTTCTAATCAATTGCAATGATTCTGCCACCAATGAACAAGAATAATCGGAGTAATTTGTCTCAACTATGGGTGCCACCAAAACATAGTACTAGACTTGCTGTGGACTGAGTTTTACTCTTTCAATGGAGGTTCCACAACAGCAATCCAGGCCTAACATGAAATTTTACCAGTCAGTGACCTAAAGAGTTAATCAATTGAAGCATAATTCTGAATCAACTTTGCATCCTGTGATAAAAGACTGAAAACAAAAAGATAATGCTTATCTTTCAGCAGTATATTTGTAACAGCAAACCACTGACTGGCAAGGTTTCAATGCAGTCCAGAAGAGTTCTGTGTCACAAAAATAAAAGACAACAAGTTGTCTGGCAAGACAGTTAACAGAGTTGCAAAGGACTAATGCAGAATAGTTTATCAAACAATGTTTTGTATGTTACATTCTTATATACCATCAAGATAAAACTGGATCCAAACTAAACAATTACTGACGCTTTTAAGCACACAGAGTACAAATCTCTCCAGAACATATAAAACCAAGCAGTTTGTTCTAAAAAATGCTGTCAGGTGTCTTCTGTCCTAGTAATATAATGGTTTACATGCTATAACTTGGAAGTGAAATGAACAAAGTTGTTCTACAGTGCTCCAGAAATATTTATTTCACATGGGTAAATGATTCTCAGACACCCTTGGTCTACATCCACAACACTAGAAAAATACTCCTAGCCTTTTTTTCCACCTGCTTTGAGGGAGACTTTTCATCAAGCACTAAGACATCTCATCAGAAGGTGTTTCTTCACTGGTGATTTACTGGGCTGCTTTAATGTCTCACAGTAAAACCTCTTTCCATACCTAATGGAGTTTGTCAACCAAATGTCACATGTGGTTGGCTTTTATTTTAGCAGACAAACCCTTTTGCAAAGCTGTTTTTCAACAGCAGATGCTGGAACCACTACTGAGGAAGCTGAAGACATTGAGTGGCCACGAACTCCTGAACTAGGTGCAATCCAGAAGCCTCTGCCCCCGATGGCAATATGGCTATGCACTGTTCTGAATTAGTAGACAATAATACGTATCAAACTAAGATTCACCTAAAGAAAGTCAAACCAGGTATTCATTTTCTCACATAGGTGCTCAGAAAGCAGTAAGAATTTAAAGCATTGTAAGTAAATTGGGGTAACACAGAAAATGCTGATCTAGTATCTTGCATACCTTCAGTAGCCTGAGGCTAGTTTCCTAATGTAGAAGAAACATTAGCAATACATAGTATTGCATCTGGAAGGTATTTCAGACAGCTTCTATCCGCATTCAGAACATTAGCATCTGGCAGAGAAATTTAATTTATTTGTTGATTAGATTGAGAACTATGAAAAGACTTCACAAAATGCCTTTCTACAGACTTGTATCCCCTGTTTTATACAGAATTTCTTTGCATATTTTGAAACTTCATCATTTTTCTTAGGATTTGCTTTCAGCCACATTTGTTTATGTAATGTGAACAGTGTTTGAAATCTATTGATTTAATGCTCTTATGTCTGCCATCACCAACTCCATCTGGCTAGTGAAGGATATAGCTTTCTGTAGTGTCAGGTCTCACTCAAGTAGTAACTGTTCTCGGGTAAGAAATGCAATTACATCTAGTTACAGAAATTTCCAGTAATGGAAAACTCTCATAAGCAACCATCAAGACCCTTGAAAAAAGTTTTGTAGAGTCTTCCCTTTGCTTTGTCTCTTGAATGAAATTAATAGTGTTTAGTTATAATTAGAAAAAATTAAGAACTAAAAAACTTCTTAAATAATATGAGGTCTGTAACATATTCATCTTTGAAAAGGAGTGTAAAATATATGCTGATGTCTTCTACCGAAAGGGTGCATAAACAACACACTTCACACACTGAATAGCTTTCTGACATTCATACTGAATTTTTTTTTTTTGAAGACTTTCATGCAAAGGTGAAAATAATTGAAGGCTTACCCAGGCTTTGCAGAGGAAGCATAGGCAGATTCAGGGATGAGCGAACCATTGCTGTTGGTAATTCACTGCACAAGAAGAACAAAAAAGCAAACTAAGTTTATTAGTCAGATTATTAAACAAAGCAAAGTGAATACCTGAGCAGTGGCAGGACCAAAGGCAGGACAGTCCCTGCATCTCCACAGTGGCCCTAGATGGTTACAAAAAAAAGAAAGCAGACTAGCAATCTACTGAGCTATGAGTCTTTTCATCTTTAATGCAGAGGAAAAACGGCAAAGACTTCAGAGACTACAGGTGCCATCACATAGCATTTCATCTAGATCTAAACAGCATAAAATTGTAAGTTTATATATTTGTACCTGTGACTCCTGCCATCTGCCCCTGAGATCAGGCTGGAGTATTATATGCTAGGACTGCATATCATATTATGAAACATTACATGCAGCAACCTTTAGTCTCCAGGAGCCATACTTCAGTTACTAAAGATGAAAGAGGCAGCAGTCTTCTGCATTTGGTTCCTGGTATAAAATCTTCTATGTAACAAATTAATATTATCTCTTAAATTATTTTCCACAGCTGTTATGTATGTATTATATCAGCTTAGTGCAATCATTTTCTTAAAAAAAGAGCTGAACCATGCATCCATCCATCTTAAAAGAACAAATCTGAAAGTTACTTTAAAATGAGTGCAACAGTCTTTTATGCTAGTGTGAGTAAATAATAACCTTACCACTAAGGCTTCCTCGGGAATCTATTAAAATATGTAGCTGTCATTATAGTGCTTCCTCCTCCACATCTGAGCCAAGAAGCTATCTGTGCCCCTTAGCCAACTCATTATGCCTTCTCCAAAAAAATATCTTTCTTCCTTCTGAAATTAAAAAGCAAAATTACAGATAAGAAGACACTGTATTTTTACTGATATTCCATTTCTATTAAATGCTGCTTGCAAATATTAGTGGAAGAAAAGTTCTTCCACTGGTAAGGCCAGTGGGGAACTGGTCATCTGCAACACTCTGCCTAAGAACTTTCAGACAAGTCCTTAAATTCCTTTGGATATATTTATATGGCAGAACTCAATGCTATAAAAAGACATTCAAGGTAGATAACATACAGGAGATATGATTAAACATTATTTTTACGGTATTGTGAATGGGCTCAATTCTGTATATTTATTGCTCATTAACAACAGGATATGTCTGCTCTGGAGGAGAACCAGGGTAGCATAGCTACATACTTCTGCTCTCCCGGCTAGTGCAGATGGCTCCAAGAAGCATGTTTTGTGCTACACAGTTGTATCCTGAGAATCCTAGTCAACACAGGAGGGAAAAATAGCGCTCCTTGGAAGCTGGTTAGAAGTTAGAAATCCAACCTTTCTTACTGCAGAAATGTGTACCATTCATACCACTTTGTGAGACCCTTTCCACAGTTCTGGTCAAAATGCAGGACAAAGTCTTTTCTGTGGTGGCTTGACAGATATCACAAAAGTGCAAAATAGGAACTGGCCTTAATGATCCTGCAAACTGCCAGAGAATTCATAAAGTGGGGTCTAGACACAAAGGGTCTTGCCAATTCCATGGGATTTTAATGTCTCAACACAAAGCAGAGTTAGATGCATAACCTACAGTTTGCACTTTTCTACTCGCGCCAATTTCCTACTTCCATCTGCATTACAAATTTCCGTTTCTTTGGGGATTTAAAGAAATTAGGAGAGATCACAGAGAAAGTTTCAGAGTTTACTTAATGGCTATTAACTCATCTATATGGTTCCTATATTGGTTTTAGAAATTGAAGTTGAGACTGAAAGGCTGATTTTATCACATATCACTCCTTATGTTCTGAGGTAGCCTGTTCCTTTCATTTCATTGGCACAAAGAAGAGCAAGTCCCCTGGGATCTCAGAAGCAGGCCTGAGCTTGTAAACAACCTCAGAGAGGAGAAATGAAATGCTCATAACAGTGAATTCCATTCAAAAGTGTTCCATCTTCGCCCACATACTCTGCAGTCAGAACACCTGGCCACTGTGACAAAGGCAGTGAGCTACTATTTTTTAAGGACAGGCTGGAAATTCCTCTTGTCTCCTCCCCCCCCCAGCCTGTGAGCAAAGGAGGAGTGTTCTTGATGCACAATGCCTCCAAGGGCTGCTTTGGTGGTGCTTCAGCCTGTGCAGCTTGCCTTGAGCAGGGCTTTGCCTAAAGACACAGACTAGCGCAGAGGGTTAGCAACAAACATGTTAGCATTGTAATCAGGCATAAGAACATCAAACTAACTGAAAGAACCATGCTGGCTTCACTATCTGAGCTGAAGGAAATGAACTATGCATAGAAGTTCATTTGCAAAAATTCTTTTAATGCCACAACATACTGTTAGGCACTGCACAGTGTTGATCATTGCACAGGGAAAGTATTTTAAATATGATTTTTACCTTTATGATGTCCTTTTAAACCCTCACATATGGACTCCACTTGCATTGTTTCCAATCACTTTGGTCCTCAAGAAAAGCTCTTCGAAGAATGATATGACTGTAAATAAAGCATAGGAACAAGCAATTCCCAATAGGCTTAAAACTATTTTTCTCCGTGTCCCCCCAAGACACATTGCAGCATTAAAACACTATACTGAATAGCAACTGATCGTAATTCCCTTGATATGGTTCAATCTGCCCATTCTGTACATTTTAAACAACTTACCTCATCTCTTGTGGTGTTTAAGAAGGAAAGGAAAAGAAGGCATTTTGACCATGTATTTCCTCTCGCTGCTACAGGGTCTAACATGACTGGCATCACACTGAAACAGTGCAGGATGCAACATGCCACATAATGAGGATGCTTCTTTTTTGTTTCCAATCCTTTTCAGAATGCCATGAGACAGATACATTTTCAACACATGTGGAGGCTGTGTGGCATGCTAACAAACAACTTCTGCACAGCTTGGGTTTTCATCACTGAAGCATTTATTTCAGTTTCCATTGTGACTGTCAGTCACCATCTCTACTGACAAGTGCATGTGGCATATGCCAGATTTGTGCTTTGCCTAAGGTCATTCTTCATAAGCACCATACTTTTGCCAATCTTATCTCTTAGCATCCTTCCTGGGACAGGTGTATGGCCTCCAGTAGCATTTGTGTAGTTTGGATGCGTGAGCATGGATGGATTAAAGTCTATATATTCCTATAATTAGAATTAGATAATTAGATATACCAAAGAAACTGAAGTACAACAGGACTACATAAAGAAGAGGCTAAAACAGGCATAAATGGTGTGTTATAGGCTGGGTCCTCTGAAGGTTCAAATGGGAGAATAGGGAATGTGCTCTCTACAAATCTGAGATAACTAATTCAACATTTGCCTACCTATTTTAGCTTCTGTTGCATATCAATGACTATATATTATTCATAATATTTCCTTCATTATGATTTGATCTTCCCACTCGACTCTTAATAAGTCTTGGGTTTAATTAGGCCACCTGCAACTTCTAATGGAGGCACAACTCTAAAACTATGAATTCAAAACACTAAGTGCAGTCTCACATGAAGAAACTTATCATGAAAAATAATTTGACATTATTGTTTGAAGCTTGGCATTTCTGTAACGTGATAAGTGAGAATAATTTCCTCTTGATGTAATTCTTTCAGGACACAATGTTCATTTAATAGAGAATTTAATAGAACAGAAAGTGCTCATGCAATGGGAAAAGATTAGAAAAAGAGGTTTGCAGAATGCATTTCAATGCAACCTTCCTCACATGTCTATTTTAGCTATTGCAGACCACACGATCACTAAATGCCTCATGCGACTAGATGCAAGTATCATGTACCAGTTGTGGCTATGCCACTTTGGACACTAAGGATGAGTGACACTTGTCATTCACATCATTGGCTTGACAGAAGACAGCAATCCAATTTGTTGATAGTTGTTATGTATCAGTATGAAAGGGTACACTGCTGAAATGTCAGTTGTTATTTAAAGTCACAATAGTTATTACATTTCCTCTTAAAACATCCAAACCATACTCTAATGATGTGTAAGTAAAGACTAAGCAGCACATCGGGATTCATAAAGATTCATCACAAACAAGCATCCTTCAAAAATAAGGAATCTGTTTGCACAGAAACTCCATGCAAACTAAGGGTAGTGAGCTCAGTCCAGATTCAGAAGTATTCTTATTTCAGTTGAATAAACAAGGATGCAAACATGAATAGCAAGAATTCATGAATAATAACAATTCATGAACAGTATTAATTACCTATTAATCCAAAAGTGTATCTAGATCTCTAAATTGCAATTTATGTTTCTGAAAATACAGAATTTGGCAAAAACATTTAATGATCCAATGGAGATTACATATTGAACCGTTTTTCTAAAGGACAGTCTTTGTAATTCCATGGTTTACTCATAAAAGAAAGAGTTATCTTAAAAAAGTAATGAGAACATGCTACGTAATAAATGCATTTGTTACTGTTTATTTAATAACAGGTTTTTAATGTAAGCATTAAATTTGGGAGCATAGAAACATGAAACAAGACATGACTATGTGATAATACCTGTTTTTGTGAGGTCATGATAACAGGATTGAATAAGCAGAAGTGTTTTATCTGAGATAAGCCTTTTCCAGTAAAAACTTCCATTGGTGACAGATTTTATTTAGTTTCCAAAGCTAAGTTTCCTACTTCCATATAACATCATTGCATGAAACTGTGGCAATTAACTTTGAAATTTTCCTTCTTCGATTTTTTTAATTGCATGAAACTAAACTATCAATATGCTACCTATCACTCAATAATTAGAAGAGTTGTTTTTTAAGTTTGATTGAGGAATTACTGTGCCATTACTTCTCACGCTGGCAGAAGAATGTAAATATATTCTACTGTGAGTCTGCAGCAAGTGAGAAACTTTGACACAACATTTTTCAGCTATTGCAAGAACTGAAAACATATGAAATAATTTTCTTTACCTTTGTGCCTGAAAATTGTTTCCACAGTTATGATTTTGGCTGAGCATTGCATGATTTCCCTCCCACACATGCCTTTCCGCTGTCCGGAATCACTGCATTTCCTGACTGTTCCTCCTTTAAATCTGTTACAAGTTCAATAAAAGTCTGTGAGACATTGCTTCAAGCCCTTCATATATGCTTCAAGATGTGCCAAAGTTTGCCTAGACTTGGCAAGTCAGAGCATCCTTACTGCCTCATGAATTGAAAAACCTGGTTCAAAAGTCCCCCAGAGACCTATTATCTGTGGATCACTGACAGAATAAACCAGAATAGCTTTCAAGGAACCATTCGGGTCAGCAGTGTCGCTCTGTACACAGTACCCGGGGAATCTTTAATCTATCACTCATTGACACAATTCAGAATCATTTCAGACTACTCAGGCTTTGCTTAGGGAGCATTAAGGCAATAAATCTGTACAACCTCTTAGGCTCAGCTTCCTAAAATTTCTTAATGAAGTTTCTGGCTAAAATTTTTGATGAGTCTGTGGATGACCAGTTTTCTGTGTGAAGCAACTTCTTGTTTTAAAGCATGTCTCTGCCACAACATAACCCTGATACCACCCAGAGATCAAGAACTCTATAGCCTTCCAGGATTAACAAAGATGTCCAAGGATTTTGTGTCCTTTATTTGTCATCCACAGGAGCACTAAGGATACTGCCATAAATAACCTACCATGGCTCAGGAGCACCAACAGGCTGTCGTTGACCTGACCAGACTCTGTCTCCATAGCTGCAACTTTCATTCAACTCCTGCTCAGATTTTGGATAACGTCCAGCCCATGCCAAGGCCTGACATATGCTGGGAGCGGGGCCATTAGGTCAAAGGGATGGCAACACATAGGCTGGACATGGCTTACTTTGCCTCAGTCTTCAGCAGTGGAACAAGCTATCCCCTGGACATCCAGCCTCATTAGATGGGAGACAGGGAGGGAAAGCAGAATGAGGTTATCATGATTAAAGAGGAGGTGGTCAGTTACCTTCTGCGCCACTTGGATGCACAGAAATCTATGGGACCGGATGGGTTACACCCCAGGGTGCTGAAAGAGATGGCAGATGTGCTCACCAAGACACTTTCCATTGAAGTCCTGGCTAACTGGGGAGGACCAATGGACTGAAGGTTAGCAAATGTGACATCCATCTACAAGAAAGGCCGAAAGGAGGACCCAAGTAACTATAAACCTGTTAGTCTGACCTCGGTACCAGGGAAGGTCATGGAGCAGATCATCTTGAGTGCTCTTACAAGCCATATAGAGG
>JANHFX010027131.1:13915-45823 GCA_027560015.1 Chloroceryle amazona | reverse complement strand
ATAATTTAGAATCTATTATAATATAGAATAGATTATAAAATATTAAATATTATAATACATTGTTTAAAAAATAATTTATTACTAATTGCTTCAGTTAAAAATTAGCAATGACTTTCATTTATCAGTGTAACTTTAAGTCTTCAGAGAATTCTTATTCATACTTCTTTTTTTCTCCCTCCTTGCAACGTGCCCCACGCTCAAGTCGTCAGAAGCTGAGTATCACCTTTGACAAATTAACAAGTTTATAGTCGGGCATATTGGCTCTTGCATTTTTGCCACTTGTGTGCAGCAGAGAATTCAATCACCTCCCAAAATCCCAAACCACTGCCTCGAGTCCAGTTGTACATAAATCACCTCCCAGTGGTTGCCTCCTTCCTTCCTCTATGAGGCTGTTTCTCATTTATTCCTTCACCAAGCCATGGATCTTGCCTGCTACCCTATATCTTAGTTGTAAAGGTAGTATTTCTTTTCCCTGAGAACAATCACAATTGGAGTTGTTTATGGGACTGACCTGCTGCTTTTTACACTCTGTATCTCTTAGTTTTAGGGCTTTTATTGCATAAGCATTCCATCTTTCTCTGCTAGTGTTATTTGGCAGTATATCACAGCTAGTGGCTGTGCCAGGGTCAAAATCATTGCATATAATAGGAAATAAGCAAAGTATACATCCTAATGTATTTTCTATATCCCTGTATACCTTGCAAAATGGTTTAAAAACAAAATGCTGTTGTGGTGGGGATGTAGTCGAGTCCTTTTACTTATGTTCAAACTAGTTCTAATCAAATGAAACAAAAAATATCCTTCTAAATCACCACGTTTGAAAAACTACACTGGTTATTAGGAAAAGTAAAGTTAAAAGCACATCACTTAAGAGAGGAATGGATATAGCTTCGGGGTAAAAATAAAATAAATTGTTTCTTTAAGTGTTTATTCTGGATTAAATTTTAAAGAAGCAGGGAAATACTGCTGGAGCATTTTTGCATTGCAATCCACAGACATAAAGAGTTGGAAGCCTGGTAGCGAGTACAGAGCTCTGGGCTTGGTACAAACCTTAACTGCCCTTCTGTTGCAATGCTAAGGGCAGAACCTAAATAAAAGGTAGAAGCTGCAATTGTACTTCATACCACCAATCTTTTTTTCTTCCCAGAAAGAAGAGAGAGATACAACTTCTTGGTAGAGATGTGGTCCACCCCCGTGAAGAAGTTCTGGGTTCACTTCAGAAATGCAGGGTTTCTGTGTTCACAGTACTTTGTGAGCACATTCTGAGTCTGTTTTGAGAAGTAACTGACTCCCTTCAGCAACAGTTGGCAGTTAATATTTATCAGTTCACAGTTCAACAGTTTCCAAACTAAGTCCTGGCTTTTTTTTTTTCCAGTTTCATGTGAGAAAGTACTGTGCTCTTTGGAATGCACTGATTAGCACAAGGCAGGAAGCTTCTGTAATGCAAGACTAGTAAACAGAAATATGTACAGTGACTATATGTATACGTGTTATATACATCTGTGTAGTTATAAGAATGTAATACTTGGTATAAATTTACAAAATAAACATGTTATATGCATAAAACTGTCAATTGTTACATATAGTATATAGGACTTGTAATATATAACATACATAAAATACAATAATATTAATTAATCTACAATACATTTTTTTATAAATCATATTTATTTTATTTATCTTATCTTTTAGATTATGTATTATATATTTTTAATTATCAATTCTATTCTATGTGTTAAGTGTATATATTATATTATGTATATATTCATATGTATACTTTAAAATTGCCCTTGATGAGGCTGCTTACGAGTTCTGGAACTGCCTGAGAAATTTTAGCCAGCTCCACTGGCTACCTCACCATAAAACTCATGGGAGGCATTGGAGAGGTCTTAAAATGCTCTTTGCCTGAGGTCTGACACCCCTCCCTCTGTTTACTTCTAGTCTCAGGAAATGAGTGCATTTGTGAACGATAAGCAGCCTGAATACAAGTGCTGAAAGAGAGCAATGTCACTGTGAGGAGAGATTTCATCTCTCCATCTTTTCCTTTCACCTCTGCCTTAAAAAAAAACAAATAAAGAAAAAAAAAAGGTAAATGGCTACAGCACACGGGTAGAGCGGACAATTATCAATCAGAATTAGGAACTAAATTTATGGAATATCAGTCCTGTGTATAAAGAAAATATATGTCAAGCAAAGGATGAACATGACCGTGTACAAACATTTTTATATGTGTAGTGCTTCTGTTGTAAGTACAACAGCACACACGTACAGAAGGACACTGGGCAGCTTTCTGTGCAGAAGATTCGCCGTGTCAGGCGTACACTGACAGATTGCATGTGACATGGTATTAAATGAGAAGTGTGTTTGACTCCATTATAAAGGATTTGAGACTGTTTGCCAGTTTCAGTCTGCATAATTCTATGAATAGTGTGACTTCAGCCAGTATATGGAAAGGTGACAGGTAATTTTATAAAGCTTGATTTTACCACTTCTAAATCATCAATAATCTCTCTCATCACTGACTGACGGTGGACTTCTGAAGCTACACTGTCTGAACCACTTTGTAACGTGGAGTATCAGTCTGGCTGGGCTGGAGTTGAGCACTAAGCATCAGAAAATCAGAGGTTAAACACTGACTACCAGAGAGACAAAAGAAGCTGCAGTGTTCCAGGCTTCTGAGGCAACACAATTTAGCCAATAAAATTGTATTTCTTATATAAACAAGTATAATTATCTGTCAGTGTTAATTATTGCGCTGGGGTCTGGATTAATGGAATCCTATAATGCAGCTTTTGTCACCTATAACTCTGCCTTGTTCAAATTTTATGTAAATCCTCACCCCCATGCATGGAGGGACACTGTCAGGTTGTGGTTTTCATCCTGTAAGAAGACAAGCATTTGTTAGGGATAAGGTCACTAACAAAGTGCTTCTAAAATGTTTAGGTTTGCTTCCAATTAAAACACTTCTGGTCGAGGATTTAAATGCATTCCTGTCATGTTTGGTGCCTAACTAATGCAGCGTTGTGTCACTATGGGTGCAGAGCCTTGTGCCACCCTCCTGCAGATAACCCAGGAGTGACACTGACCCTTCTGTTTTGTTTGGCCTTGATGAGAGAAATAAAAGATAAATAAAACTCCATTATTAATGACAGATAATTGGGCTTCAAAACTCCATTTATAACAATTGGAGCTGATGAATCACAGAAAAGGATGCATATTCTAAGAGAAGTTATTTTTACTTTGTCATTGTCCTTTTAAACAATGTTGTGCTGGTAGCATAGCAATGCTCAAGCTCCCTAGTTCTTTGTCACTAAAGAAATATAAAATTACTGCTCAAAGGACTGCATGCTCTGTTTCTTACAAGAAATAGTCCTGCAAGTCCATCACAGTTGCTGCTCTGCTCTGCTCTGCCCTGGTCACCTTTGGCAGCTCCTGCTATGGTGAACAGGGGACAAGCTTCAGACCGTAGGCAGGTCACACAGGCTGTGAACTCCTCCTTCATGCCAGGAGCAGTTGCAACACGGAAGGGGGAGCTCATAAAAAATCAAAATACAGTGTCACTTAGCAGACCAGAGGCAGAGCAGGACCAAAATCTCACTGTTCAGGCACAACAGTGCTGAGTTTATCAGCACTAACATTGTTCATTGCTTGGACATCCACACTTAGATTGTTTAAAATGTTAAATACGCCTTGACATCAAAAGTTGCCTTAAAACCTTCACCAGAACAAGCCCTTAGGCATGTTCTATTTCTACCAAGCAAGGACAGACCATAAGAAGGTAAGAACAGTTTCTGCAGTCTTGTGCAGTTTGACAGGCTTTCTGGAAGTCTTCTGTGTAGCAACTGTCACAGATATGTAAATAGTTTATTTTATTGCAAAACAAGAATGCGCCCTCCTGCTTAAAAGTTCTATAAGAAGTTGTGTTTCTTCATTTTATGTGTCCCAAAGATCTGGTATCCACTTACAGTCTTCTTTTTCTTAAAAAAAAATACCAACCAAAACTACCACAAAAGAACAAAACCCAAACCAACTAAACAAAAACAAAATAAAACAAAAAATCCAACAACTTGTTCTGTCCAAATGTTATTTAAGGAAAATAATTCCCCATAAAAGTCTGAGGGGTTTGACCCAGCCTCAGTGGGTCTCATTGCTGTATCACCACCACAAAGCTGAGTCATTTTGAGGTTGGAGGTAACTTATTTATGGTAGTTTCTTATTCATGCAAGTGACTTGGTGACTAGATGCTCAAAAGACTAATTAACTAAACTATCTGAACATCAAACAATTAATTATTTTTTTTTATTATCTTTTAATTCAAATTATTCACTGAAGTGACTTCAGGAATGAGAATCTTTAGAGTTCTGTCTTCTTTGATCGTGACAACCACAGAGCATCATTCTGAGCTTTGTTCCTGTTAAATTACCAGATTAGGGACTTCTGGATATTCAAATACCATCTGAATTCAAGAACCGTAATCATCATTGTTATTTTACCTGCCATTTAATTTTTCAAAGCCAGAAAAGGGAATCTTTGCAGAATAGCCAAAGGAAACCCCACAGAATTTTTTCCTGTCTGTAAATGTGATGGGAATTGCCTACCAACCATCGATTTTAGAAGAAGCAATGTTTGTGAGACTAGGCAGTGCGGGTTAAATATGCCATATGCAAAAATGTGGTTATTTCTCATTAAAAAAGCAGATTCAATTTTACTTTCCTGTCAACATCTACTAAACTGAAGACAATTCCACAGTGTATGAGTGACAGTTTATCTATAACAACACAGCTCTCACTCCCCTTCCACCTTCTTTTTTTCCTAAATGAAAAAGCAAATCACATTTATTTTTGGCAAGTTTCTGACCTTTATATGGCCCTATGTTTACTTGCCAAACACATGCTAAGGCAGAGTGAAATTGCTTTTATTTCTGTTATAGAATTACACGCTCTGTGGCCAAGTACTTTTTAAAGAAATAGTACCTGGCCGATTTATAATTTCTGTAAAATTAAAGTCAAACAAAGAATCCGTTCATTTTCCAGAAATGAAAAATGGACCAGGTATTATTTATAACATCTGCTGAAAGTCTGGCCAGGTGAGCACCTCTAGCAGCTTTGGAGCAAGGAGAGTGTTGGCTGGATTTTCACAGCTCCTCTGTGTACACATGTTGGAATTTCTAAATATGTTGATGGTCTTTTGCATATTGGTAATAAAAGGGCAGGAGAACAACATAGAGCAATTAATAATGTTAATGCAGCCATGCACTATTACAAGGCCACTAAAAGATTCAATGAGTAATTAATCAGCTGGATGGTTTATTTTCCTTGGAGGTCTGATGAACAATTAATATCGATTAATGAGTCAATTATTTTTTTGGTTTGTTTTGTAAAAATAGAAGTTGAAATAAAGAAAGCTGTTGTCTCTCTGCCACCAGATTGTCCCTATGAAACGAATAAAAAATACAAGGTAAGAGTGGGAGTAAAAGAGCTAAAGATCACTGTAAGAGTCATCAGGTCACAGAGGGAAACGTTAGCAGCTCCTTCGATCTAAAACTTTGACTATGAAAAAAAAATCCCAATCTTAATATTTCAAATTTCCAAGCAAAAGTCAGACCTATAGGACCTTACTGACAGCAGTGGGCCCATAATGGTCATTAAAATCCCAACACACTCCTTTGCTCTAGGGTTTGAAGTCTTCCTGCTCTTATGGCCACATCCTAGAGAAGCGTGAGGTGTCCCCCAAACTGAGAGAAAAGAACAGATGGACACTGAGAAGTCTTCTGTGGGATCTCCTCAAAGCTCTCCGTAGGATGCTGGAGCAATCATATTAAACTCAATACTCTGCTTCAAAACACTTGGCTTTCTCACTATTTTTTGATTACAGAACCATGATGCTTGCACAGCCAAATCAGTGATATTTTATGGAGAGCAGGGAGTAAACCATGAAGATAGTTGTAAATTCTATCAAATCCATTTAGGATTTAATTAAATTCCTTTTCAATTAATTCCCTCTCGCACAATAAGGACTCAATTCCAGTGCTCGGTGGTAAATAACTTTCAGCCAAGAGATAGCACTAGGAACCAGAGAATATCCTCAGGTAGATACCAAGAGTCTGACCTCTGGATGATTGCTTCTTAGGCAATGACAGATTTTGACTGGAACTCCTTGAGAAAAAATAGAGACATTAAATATTTTTTTCACAGTCCTTTTTTACTGCTTCACTTAGATCAATGCAAATAATAAATATGCTGTTGATTTGGGGAATACATTTCCTAGTTCTTGAAGAGTTTACCACGTCCCTGTGGCATAACACAAATTCTAATCAGGGCAACTATTACGTAAAGCTTACAAAATATTTACTGTGATTGCTGCAAAGGATCTTTAAGAACTATGTAAAGGTGGCAATTACACTAACAATTCTTGCTCTCTGAACAAGAAAATAAGGGCAGATCCTTTTAATCACAGATGTTTGCAAAGGCCTGGAGTAAAAGGACGAGGGGCAATGGTTTAAATTAGAAAGGAGAGGATTTTAGAGGATGGTGGAGGCCCCATCCCTGGAGACATCCAAGGTGGGGCTGACAGAGCTCTGAGCACCCTGCTCTAGTTGAGGATGTCCCTGCTCTCAGCAGGGGGTTGGACTGGATGGCCTCTGGAGGTCCCTCCCAACCCAGACATTTCTATGGTTCTATGCTTCTATGTTTTATAAACACTTTATGGAATGGTAATTTTGTCCTGCTAGTATACAGGCAAAATACAGTTTAAAAAGAAAAACTTGGTGACAGAAACACTTTAGGAAAAGCACCTAATTTGCTGGTGAAGATTTTAGTGTTCTTCAAACCCAGTGTCACTGCTTTTTCCACATATGAGACTTGGTCTCATCTATCCAAGGCTCAATTCTGAGCTCAGTAGTGAGCTTAACAGAACTCCTCTTGCTTTTAGGGGTGCTTTCCTTTAAAGACACTGCCTAGACAAAGCACAATGGCAGTAGTACCTAAATAAAGACAACTGGTAAAGGTAAATAGGAAGAGAAGAGATGAAAAGGTGCTTTACAATGCTGTGTGCAATTAGAATTGAAGTACAAGGGCTTCAGCAGCAGGAGCAAAGCATAACACATCCGAGTTTGATTTTTATTTCTTTTAACTCTGCAGTCTAGTCCCTTTCTTTGTCTTCCCCCAGTGCAACAGCTGCCTTCACTGGTGTTCAGAGGTAGCTGTGCCTCTTGCAGGTTTCAGTTCAAGATAAAAGGTCAACAAGAGGAAGGAGAAAACATTAAACAACTCCTTACTCAGTTTTTCTGATCAAATATAAAGTGAAGAGTCTCCTGGTACCCACAGATTTCTGGAGATTGCAAATGCTGGGCAGAGGGGCAGGAGGTCATATGAACATCAGAGAGCTGATAAAGGGGAAAAAATAGCTACACCTAAAAGATGACATGAAAACATATGAAGTGCAAAATGCTTATAATAAATATTGTTTTAAATTGATAGTTTAGGATATGTTTTTCTTAATTATTTGTCTAGTATTTTTTCTACTCCTTTTCCAAGAAAACAGTTCCAGAAATGAAGGCCAAGCAATGAAAGATTATTTGTTGTTGTTGTGAAAGAAGAACAAACCCCTCTGTTTACAACAGCATCAGAATTGACTGTGTTTCTTTGACACAATGGGCACAACACTGTGGGTCAATTACTTTATCTATAGTATCATGTTTACCCAGTTTCATGCACAGGCTTAAATCCCCTCACCACTCACCTGGCTACTTGTGCCCTGGTTCAGGCTTGATGACTTTTGGGGATAGGAAAGTTCATTGAGAGGAAACAAAAACTACATCACAATAAAGAGGGTGTGTAGCACAGCACCACCAGCTCACACCTCTTCCCACTCATGGCCTGAGAATATTTCATCCACAACAAAACCAATCTACTGATTTTTTACTAATTTGCTCCTGATTTATTTGAACAAAGCTCCAACTTCCAGCTAATCCTCTACTTTGAGTTCATAATGTCTTTTATTTTTTTGCCATCTTATCTAGGTACCATGATTCTCATTTTTCAATATGCTCATCCTTTAAATGTTACCAAATATTTGCACATTTTCTTCCACGCTTCATGACATCTGAAATTTGGTAGCTGTCCTTCATAGGATAGGCAGCTTTATTATAATAATTCCCAGCTTTGGTCTTTGTCAGCCTGAAGCAGTCCTGGCTAACCAGGGAAGTTCCAGTTGACTGGAGGTTAGCAAATGTGACACCCATCTACAAGAAAGGTCAGAAGGAGGAACCAGAGAGCTACAGGACTGTCAGTCTGACCTCAGTGCCAGGAAAGGCTATGGAGCAGATCATCCTGAGTGCCATCATGAGGCACATGCAGGACAACCAGGTAATCACAGCAAGTCAGCCTGGGTGTATGAAAAACGGGTCCTCCTTGGCTAACCTGATATGAGAAGGATGAGAGAAAGGCTGTGGACCTGTTTACCCAGACTTTGGTAAAGCTTTTGGTGATGTTTTCCACAGCATTGCCCTGGAGAGAAATGGCTTGGATGGGCATAGGCTATGCTGGATAAAAAATCGGGCCAAATAGAGAAGATAGTGTAGAGACAATCAAGTAGATATCGATGTTTTAAAGACAAAAAGAAATCTGCAAGACTACATACGGAAAAGCATCATCTATGAGTGTAAGCATCATCTACAATAAAATAAATAAATCCATTTGAACAAGAACATCAGCAGCACAAAATGAGGCAACAAATCTGACAAACACCCTATGGGGGTGAATATCGGCTCCCAGTTGGGGAGGTAGGAACACTGAAGCACAGGTGGATCCCTATGGGTTAGAGAACTAAGCAGAGGAACATATCATCTTTGCCTTACAGAAGGATTTACTGACTGTTCTCTTTGTCCTAATGACACTGGCAGAGGTGTCCAGGGGTGGCATAGCTGGCTACTGCCCCTTCCTCCCCACAGAGCTTCCAGTACTGGGAGGAGAAAGGATCTGAGACACATGGAATGCATGTCAAGAAGGGGCTGAAATTCAGACTTATCCTTGAAAGACAGAGGACTATAGAGCCATAGAAATTGTGGGAAGATGCTATGCCATTCTCAGTGTTGTCAGCAGTGAAAACATCCCTTAGGATCCCTTTATTTTTGAGTGCTTGCACTGCAAAAGCCTGTCTTTCAGAGAATAGGTGCTCAATGGTTTGTGAAAGTCAGATCCTTTGATGTGAATTAAAATGAACACCAGCAACCAGGTTGCTTCTGAAAAAGGTTATTAAGCCTTTGTCTCCATATATACACACTTAGCAGCCTTGGACATTGGCCACAAATATGATTACAAAAGCCTTAAGCACTTTTATAGCTCTGCAAAGTTTATAACCTCTCTTGAGCCTTGTTGGTGGAAAGATAATGAAATACTGCCCTGGTGCACAGCTGACATTTTCAGATGTCTGGGTCTTGAGATTCCCAACATCCTTGATTTCTGCAAACAGGAAAACTTGCTGCAAATCCATTGAAAATTTTCCTTCAACCCTTTGATAGTCTGTAACAGAAGTTACTGCTGTTGGATCTTCACCTTCTGAGCTGGACTCTACCTCATACCTCAGGTAGAGTCATCAACTTAGAGCTTTACCATGGGCTCTTTGCCTGCACTCTGACTTGCAACAGAAAATTGCCCTTATTGCTTTGTGCCAGGCATCACTTGGTGTATTTGGTGAAGTAAAATCAGAGTACTAAAAAATAAGTGCTAAAAAAGAGGCAAAATAGTGATACTACGCTTCAAAGATGAAGAACTGGGATCGGGAATATGGGCATCCCCCATCTCCCATCTCAGGAATGTACTGAACAGATTGAACAGATTGAACAGCTCAGTACTTTATAGAGTGTTGTGGGTTGACTTAGTTCTTCTGCATCAATAGAGAGTAAATAACCAGCATGCAGGTTCCGAGCAAAATACTCTGTTAAGTAATTACTATTTCTTAGAAATTGATCGAGCCCAGCACCCCTGAAGCAGTTGCATGAGCAATATCTAAAATAACAGTAACAGCAGGGCAGGGCAAAATCCATTTGTTTACTCAATTCCATTCTGGTTTGTTCTGCTGTGAGCCCTGTTGAAAGCTGCCTGTAATGAAATGTAAGAGACCTGCTTAAAAACAGATTTAATTCATGTGAAGGAGTTAAGGAGAAGGCTCACTTCAATTTAGCAACTAACATTGACTCGAGCATCCTCATCTCACTGGATTAACAGCTGTAATATTCCCAAATAACAGACATGCAGCATGTTCTTGCAACTAAAGCAATGTTCTAAAGATGGCTGGAGAGCTGAGTGACTAAGCAGTGTTAGTTTAATTATGGATTCCTTTGCTCTCTGTTGTTCAGCAGGAAGAATCTGGCAGTCACTGAACAGGAACAGAACATTTCAGGTGCGTGGCAACACTGTTTAGAAGTGACGGGATGGAACTGCAAGGGCATGTAAGTACCCTGCATTGTTTCTCTGAGACAGGGACATGATCGAGACTAATATGCCCTGAAATCACGTGAAGTGCAGGCAGATACCTGTGAAGCTGCAGAGAGATGACCGTGTCACTCACAGATCCGAGATTTTGGAAAATGTGATTGAAGAGGTGACCTGGAAGAATTACACCTGGCTGGTGCTATACAGACCCTGGCATAGGAACACCACTATCAGCAACAAATCTCTTTGTTTCAAGTGAGTGTTTTTTTTCACTCAGTTTTTTCACTCTACTATTCCCCTTCAAAGGATGGGAAAGGGGAAATCTGAGCAATGGTTCTACATCTTCCCTTCTCTTTACAACCAAAGCCTCTGGAGTCCTGGAGGGTGGGGTATCTACGGCTCTCAAAGAGGAGAGCTTCTCAAAGAGTGGCACATTTTGCTGCTGTAAAGTCATGACACTGGAATTGTTTATGGGAGAGAATGGCAGAAGTACTGAAGAGATTGGAAGCATAAATGAAAATACTTGCTCCTAACGATTCTTAGTTTCTTGGAAAACTGCATCTCTTCCATTTTAGAAAATGACAATATGAATGGCAAATCCAATCCATCTGTTCATCCAAATTCAACAGGTGTTCTTGCTTTCACATTGCTTATCCAGCTGAGAATTTTCTGGGGAAAGAAATTTCTGAGAAAATAAATAGGAAAAGGAAAAAAAAAGAAAAGAAAAAGCCCAGACAAGATGATGATAATCTGATAAGCACTAACACCTGATGCAGTGTGATGCTATTGAATAATCTGAAAATATGAATTGCAACCAAGTACACACTCTTACTACAATGAATCAAACTGACAGTAGAAAGCCCTGCTAGCAGACCTCCCCTTTAGAGTTGAACTTCACACTGATGCTGCAGCTGCTAATCCAGCTTTGTTGTGTTTCCTCCTGTATATTTCTACTCGGATAAACAATTATCCTAGTGCAAAATAACTCTTTCTTATATTAATAATGTTGAAAAAAAAAAAATGTGTTTCTGAAGTTCTTTTACTTTCCTGGAAATGGATATTGGCACATTTTGGAGGTTAGTCCCAAAGAAACAGATTAGTGGTCCTTTTCCCCTCTCATGTTTAAGGAAGCAAAACTTCCAGACACTTTGCTGAAATCCTCTGAGCTGAGATAGGGACTTCAGTAGATGAAAAACTTCCCCTCCGAATGACACTCTGCCCTTAGGACTAATGGATGACAGTGTTGACTGTTATCTCACCATGGCTGTAATTCAATAGTAATTCCAGGATTTCAGTTCTAAGGGACTTTTCACTCACAGCTGTACCCACAAGAAGACTTGATCATGACAGTGAAAGCATTGCTTACTCTGTATTATTCCAGTTCTTTCTCTTTGCTTCACTGACAAGGGATGACGTGAAAAAATAATGCAGGAAAAAACCATTTCTGCTTCAAGCAGAAGAGACTCCACATGAGCAACGCAGACTTCGAGTGACTGGAGATGGGGAGTTGCCAATGGAAGGGGAAGAGACCTGGGTGACACTGATTTTGTGTATTAGATTCAGATGGGGCAAGGATTGAGAGCTGCAAGAGTTGACATTGGTAATCAACAGTTTAGCACAGGATTATTGCTCCTTAGAGGAGATGACAGTTCTGAAATGATAGCAAATATATCTCCTCAGTTATTAGAAAAGGTGGCAAGATCTGTAACACAGAAAGATTGAAACTTTTGTGGTTGATGGTACCCTGAGTCGATTTATTTTTATTTAAGATTTGGAAAAAAATAGGCCTCCCCTTTCTGACTTGACTGATTAGATTGAGGGAGAAATTGTAGCACCGCAATTACAATATACAGCATCAGAGTTTCTCTTTTCAAAGGAAAAAGTGAAATCTGAATGTTGATGTCTACAATAAAGCAGCTATAAAGCAGCATCAAGATTATTTGAACAAGCAAACACAAAAATTGCCATAAATTAGCATGTTAAAGGGCCTGAAAAGAATAGATTCAACTGTGTGCTACAGAGACAATTTGTGTCCTTCCTGGGACAGGCACGGCAAACCTGATACATCCAAAATTCATCAGAATTGATGCACATGGGCTGGCTATTTGTGCAATGCCCATGCAACACATCTGCAACTCCCAGAGCTGGTGGACTCACTGCACATAGCCACTCAGTCATTTAGATTTTCCAGATAAAAATATGTGAATCTGTACATAAGTGAATTAGTACACCCCAGGAAAGCAACTGTGCACTCACTAAAGATGTTTGTGGACCTGCATATGAAAGATGCAGTGGAAATTTTGGGGAATAGAGTTCCTGCCTCCCACAGTCCTTAATTCCATAAGACTGACAAGGTAAATCCCACAAGATCTATTTATTTCATTGTCTCCATCTTCGTAATAAGCTGGCTAAGAGGAAAGGAAATTTGTATACTCCAGAATAAAGGAGATTCATTTCACTAGTGATTCAGAGTGAATTCGGAGACAAGCACTAATGAGAGTAAATCTCTGATGCCAACAGAAAATATTGCAGCACATACAGAAATACATATATCAAATACATACATGTGTTGTTACAAAGACTCTTCTCTGCTAAACTTGGAATTTTCCCAGTTAAGAACAAAATTTAATTTCATGTGCAAATTCTGCGTGTACTTCTTTTTCCTCTTCTGGCTTTGACATCATCCTGTAGCTCTAGTTATTACTGTGTAATTGTCTTGAAATGTAGTTATTGTTAGGAATCGTTGCAGATGTTCCCCGTGTAATTCAAACTAAATGAATATAGAATTAAATTACCAGTGCAAAGCTTTACCAGTGCAAGTTGCAGTAAAAATGGTAAATTATTCTGTCTCTTTAGAAGGAACTATCCAAAAATGTAATAGGAAGTTAAGTAAGCAGTTCTTCTTACTTAGAAATGTAGAAAGATTCAAAAAGGGATGTCAGAGTTGGTGCTGAATAGCTAAATAGAATGTTCCCATTCAAGAGATGTGAAATACTGTTACCCTGTGACTCTGAAGAGGGAAAAGTCAATAAAAATGCACCAACAGCTGCCTTAAAATTTATTTGGTCTAGAATATTTCCAGGGCTGGAGGAGTTTGTGGCTATTTTGTATTATGTTCCATGGCTTCTAGGACTGTCCGTCCTTTTGGGGCAAGCTTACAATGTGCTAAAGACCCTCATGACCGTGAGTACTTCCCCACCATCAGACCACAAGGAGACAACAATTATCAAATACAGCATTTTGGAGAGAGGATCTGGATCCCTAGACCTGTAAATCAGAGCAACCCACTGCCTACAGTTGCAAAGATGTCCATTAATATGCAGATTATGTACAATGACATAGCAAACGTCAGCATTTCAAGGTACATTTCATAGCTGGTGTTTCCTTAGCACCAGTCATAAGTGTTACTTGCATTCAATAACTATTCAAAGGCCAAAGGACCATCCCATTCTTAATTTTCTGAAGATGAAGTGTCCTTAATAGTTTGGATAACATTTGACTCTGAGTGGGGCCAAATATCTTGTGTATAAGAACTTTAATGGATGTACCAGAAGAAAAATATGAAATTACGTGTATCTGAATGAACTTTGGGTTGTTTCAAACAAGCTGGGTTTTTTCTTGTTTGTTTCCCATGATTATTCTGTATTTGGAACATTTTAAACCATGCTTGCACTGGTACTTTCAAATAGGTTTTGACTGCAAGAACACAGCTAATATAATCAGAAAATCTGGATTTTTTCCAACTTCTGTAGAAGACTGATAATTGGAATAGCTCTCCAGGCTTCCATTGAACTCAATGATAAAAATCACATCAGCTTTGAAGGGTGGAGGTTTTGCTTCTTAATGGAACTGAATGTTCCGTACTGAGGTTTTGGTTTCTTGGTTTGTTTGTTGTTGGCTTTATTTATTCTTTTTTTAATACACATCATTCATGAGAGATTTGATGTGGAATCTGGGTTCTGTATTGGTCTCTAACTCCTCCTACAAAAACCCCTTGAGAGTTTGATATCTGAATTTGGATTTATACCCAAAGTAGAAACTATTTTCTGTTTCCAAGTCGAGTTCAACAGACATTATAGGAGAAAAGCTACATGTACTTTCCTAGAACTATCAACTTGCACAGGCTGATTACTTGTGTAAAAGCGAAGTAGCCACAGAGTTTGTCTTGAGTTAGATGTTATATCCAACATGAATCTGTTCTCTCAGGAAGTCTACAAGAACCAAATGCATACATTCAGAGCATGAGGGTGGATCACCCACTGTGCCTCTCAAGCTCTTTTCCTCAAGCTGCACAAGATATGCAGAGCAGTAATTTCCAAACACGCCCTACAGCACCTAACTTGCTCTTCAAGAACTCAGCTTTGTATGTTGCCTTTTGAGCAACACATAAAAAAGTCTTCTGGATCCATCAACATGCCATTGCTCCAGACCTTAAGGTCGATATTAAAGCTAAGTGGTGATAGTCTCTGAAATCAATTGAACTAAATGATTAGGTTTATAAATAAAAACATAGTAAGTAATAAATAGGCTGAGTAAACCCGTTGCAATAGGGAAATGCAGCTTTCTCTTTGCTTAATTTTACTAATGTAATTTTAACAAATTCAGCTGTTACTGAAAAATATTTTTAAATAGTATATGTAGAGGACTAAATGTTATCCTAGGTGATGATCCCATGAAACAATCTGCAGAGATACACCAAGCTTCCTGTCCAGCAAATACTGAGTGGTTAAGTACAGCATGGACTTCCAACAAGGTATGTGACCACTTTCTTACATAGCTTCAACCTACAATATATTGTTGGAACAAATCACCTCATACCTATTCAGTGTAGCTTATTACACTCTTTGAAAATCAATTTTGATGTTTGTATTTTCCATCTCATAGCTTTTCTGTCCTTCCAGGCTGCAACAGGAGACACAGCTTCCTTGTTTTCATGGGTGTGAAGAGCTTGCAAAAGTGTTTGTGGTTTCCTACATAAAACTTTTGATAAATGTCTGTGTTGCTGCATCATTTGCTGCATCAAGTTTGTCGTCCTTTAATTTTTCTATTTCTTTTTATAAGCAACATCCTCCTTGCCATTAAAACCTGCGAGATGAATTGCTATCTTTGACTTTTTATCCTTCTCTCTCACTTCCAATGTGCAGCCAAAGCTTATCACATCTTTCTGTGGAACATTAAAGCCTTCAATCTCTTCTGTAGGTAATGTTCTAAATAATCAGTGCAACATCTGTCTCTGCCTTGATTATTCTAGCCTTCAAATATCTCTTCTCTGATCTTTTATTTTTTTTCCAAATGCTGCCAAAGTGATCTTACCTATGCATAAATCTGATCTTATCTTTTAACCACACATCCTGCAGTTGCAAAACCTGATCTCTTTCTAATCACTCCTCCCTCACTTTTCCTGATGACTCCAACAATTAAAAACATTACTTTTAAGAAGTCCTCCAGAAATTATTCGGAGTGAGGGAAACTAATGAGGAGTAAGGGTTCAGTTCAAGGGAATTAAATGCATAACAATGTACTGAGCACTTTAGGAACCTAGTGTTTGCATAAAGGCATGTAATTGGGTATCTAGCTGAATCAGAGCCCAAATAAATGTAATTTTAACTTGTCTTTGTCTAATACATCAGATTCCCATTTCTGGACTGCCAAGAGTATTGTTTGTGCTAAACAAATAACACTAAGCCAGACTGCTACAAATTTTTACTGTGATGTTTTGCAGTTAGAATATCATCTGTCAAAAGATGCTCTCAAAGCACTTTACAGACATTAACTAATTAGGCTTAATGACACTTCTTTGGAAGCAGAGAAGTGTAATTAATTCCTTTTTTCACAAAAGGGAATTTAAGGCACAGAGAGATCAAATGATTTTTCCAAGGTCATGAAGGATGTTACAAAAGATGTGGCAACAGAACCCAAATAGTCTTGTGCTTTAGGCAGCTGTGAGAGGAGTATGACCCTTTCCCTTCCCTTCCCTTCCCTTCCCTTCCCTTCCCTTCCCTTCCCTTCCCTTCCCTTCCCTTCCCTTCCCTTCCTTTCCCTTGCTATTACAGAAGTACAGGAAATTAATTGCCACCCAGACATGCTTTCATTATTTCCACACTAATGGCCTGCAAAGGGTGTCTCTAATAGTCCATTAGGAAGGCAGTTATCTGCCTCTAAGTTCTGTGTGTAAACAGCAGTGAAGAAATTGTGTATTTCCAAGTTATCACTCTGCCAAGGACAAAGTACTGCTCATGTTATCCATTTTTATTGATAATGTCATTTACTATTTGTTGTAGAGTTGGGTTTTTTAATCCTATGCATTTGTATTCCTCAGAGTTAAGCCTTACAGTGACAAGAAAAAGGCCACAGAATTTCAATTTCCGTGTAAGAGGTTATCTCAATGACTTTTGTAGATATTTAAATTCATGTCTGAGCTTTTACTATAAACTTTCGGGATTTATTTTAACTTTTTCTTTTTTTACCTTAACCTTTAAAGTAAGAGTTTTCCTGCACTGAGCCATCCTTGGTTAGCAGGGAGAAGAATCAGGTAGCCCCCATCTACAGGTGATGTATTATTGGGAAAAAAAAGAAAAGGAAAAACAAAACCAAACAAACAGAGTATGAACTTAATGTACTGGTTCAGAAACCAGTTTTCCCCTCTTCTCTGCTTAAATCCCCAAGGGTCTCCTCCAAGCAGAGTATATCATAAGTAAAATAAGTATATATGGTCAGACTCTCCAAGATTATTAGGTATCTGACAGTGTAGACAGGTCCTTGTGAGGTCTTGATGCAAGTGAGGTCACCTAAGTCCCACTAGATGGAGAAGGAAGACAGGGAATAGGCAGCTCCCCTTTGATTTCACACAAACTGACTTTGCCTATCATTTTTTAACCATCTTCATGCCTTAGGATTCTGGCCGGCTGTTTTAACCTATTCTTAGTGCAACTGATATCATGAAGCAGAAAAAGAAGCCAGCTGAGCAGGGAACTTGCTGTCTGCCTGTCTCTGTAGCTGCTTGACTCAAAGGTTAAGAAGATAGGAACTTAATCTTTGAAGCTTTGCTGATGAAAATTGATTGACTGAAAGTCTGTTTTACATGCTTTTTATTGTATTTCCAATGTTAACTGGCTTGCTGAATGGAATTTTCTTGTAATTCAGGGTAAAAACAAGCAGTATTATCACTGGAATCTATAACTGGACTTGCTGAGGGAGGGCTCTTGGTGTTCAGACAGGTAAATAAGACAGCCTCTTTTCCACTCATTGACAACCTGATAGGAATTCACCCCTCAGTTTGCACTGATAAGTCACCAATCGAAATGTATAGCAGAGAACAAACAGAGAGAGCAATACCTGGGGCATGTCCAAAGTAAGATAAAGACTTAAATCAATACAATGCAGAAATATGAACTTTTGTGGGTTTTTTTTAAATAGCCACATGGTTTTTTGTTGCATTCACTATGATTGATTTAGCAGCTGAAGCAGGCAACAAATAGTGTATGAACCAAAAGGCATTTTATAAAAGGTTCTCCATCTGGATAGAAAAAATCTGCTTTTTTTCTTTCTTTTTTTTTTTCTCTAAACTAAGAATTTATTTTATGAGTTTATAAATTGCAGCTCTTAAACTCCTCATTGAGAAATCGACTATAACCTAACTGCAGTTCTCTTAAAGACTACAAAGAAATGTTTCACTTTAAATGGATACCACTGACTTTCCCTTGCACTGACTTCTCCTCTGACAATTATTTTCCACTGATGCTGTAACTATTAGCAGTGTGGCAGCTCTTGGAACTTGAGATCAAGGTACATTACATTTGTTGCTGGTGCTGTAAAGCTTTGCTGTCCTCAATTTGAACCTAGGTGAGTGAAAATGGCTGTTTCAGAAAACTAGAGATAAAAATCTGCAGGATTCCAGATATCCAGCAAGGCTATTACAGCCTAATATTTTACTATCTGATTCCAAGGGCATCCAGCAACAGGCAGGGCTCAGAATGACTCCCAGCTGGCAGTGCTTCTAAAAGAAACCAGACGTTGTCTTAACTTGATTCCAAGCATACAGATGTAATTGTGTACTGATGGCAATGTGGCTTCTTAAACCAGAACATTTAAATAATCAGCATTTAGCATGTACCTTAAGGTTCTGATGCTAACTCCTTTCTCTCTTCTTGCACCGGAGTTATTAAATCCTGATCCAAATAATGATGTGTTTGTCTGTCTTTTCACATGGCCCAGGTGTCACAAAACAGCAATGAATTCTTTGTCTAGTCATGTTAGCTTTTGAGTTTCTCCTAGGATCCAGTAATATCTCACGCTTGCTTCAGTTTCTCAGCTTGGACCTTGATCCCTCAACTGGCCCCTCCTCCCAGTGAGCTTTATGATATGAGAGAGAACCATCACAGGTCCTCTCCCCTCTGCTCCTTTCCTCCCGGACTCCCTACATGATCACAGTTCTCCTAGCTGAGGCTGGCAGCCCTACTACCCTGGTCATTGCTTGGGCTGTCATCTCCCATGGGACAAAGCACGGTGCTCCACTGGTGCGTATGCAGCAGCTCCTTCCCCAGTGTCACCTGGTACAAAGCAGAACAGCCAGATTTCTGCTCCCAGATATTTCAGTAGGACTAATGTCCTTCATCCTTGGAAGATAATATTCTCCTTTATTTTTTTTCCCATTATACTTGTATTACTCCACCACATATTCCAGACTGCCTGAACCGTGTGTGTAAAATCTGCAGAGACCAGTGAATTAAATATCAGCTCAGAAATGCATAACCTGAAAGCAGAAGCTTAAAATGGAGACAGTTCATCAGCAGCCTCTTCACTTTGTCTCACTAATAATATGATTGCATTGTAGTACTCATAGCATAAACTCTTGTAATGACATTACCAGAATTGCTGGAGTGGCATAAATCCTAAGGTATATTTATTATAATGCTAACTTTTCTGATACCCATACATTTGTCTATCAAAATCTTCATGTTGAACTTGTTTTTCTCCTAGCATATGAGAGAAAAATAGTAATTGCTGGTTTATGTTTGTGTTTCCATATCTCAGAAACAGAGAAAAATTCACTCTAATACTGTAGGATTTGAATTAATGCTTGAGCCCTTAATTTACCTTTCCCATGCGTAAAATAGGAATATTTATCTATGATATATTTAATATCCATCTTTCAAAAATGCTGCTATAAAACTATACAACCATTTGGAAAAAGAAAACAGAAGAGCCTCCAAACTGTATTTCAATTAGATTATTATGCCAAAACACATAATATCATATCACTAACGGAGCCGCACTAAAAAACCCATCAGATTGACTGCAAAACCAGATAAAAAATTACTTCATTGGCCCCATATTGCTGTGCCTGAGTTGGATGGCATTCAGAAATCATGCTTGCTAAATGATTGAGTAATACAAAAAACTTCTTAGCTGGTAAAGAACTATATTTAAATCAATCTTCTAGAAAACCAAAGGCCATGCACAATTTGTGGTGAATGAACGTTAAAGAAAAAGTTCAATATTTCAAATGCTTGATACTTCTCTTTGTTGGTGGGATACACCTCAACTAGCTTCAGCTTACTCAAATTTAGTCGGATTCGGTTTCCATTCTGGTACCACCAAATTAACATTTGCTTCCCTCATTTTAGACAAATACCTGGGGTGGGCTGAGCTGCCTTTGAGACTCATAAAGAGAGAACTTGGCAAACTGGTTTAGAGTAGTTTATACCCCTGCTTAAAGTGGATAGAATCAGGGGAGATTATTTGTATCTAAAGGGCTGTACGTGTAACATCGATGGGAGTTTTGCCAGGAACTTCCAGGGGGATGTGACCATTGCAATGTGGTAAGACCAAGTCAGTGAACTTGTGGGAAGGGAGGCTGAGCTAAACTTGAGATATGTTTTTTCATTATGTGGCAAAATTCCTTTAGTTCTCAAAGTAACAACTGCTCTCAGGAGTGATTTTCAGCTTTCAAATTATATCTGGCAGCATCCTCACCCAGATTTCAGCTAATTTATACAGTGGATGTTTAAAGGTTTTTAATTCCATAATGGACCCACTACAAGTCTTTTTTTTTGCTATGAAAAGTGCTGAATATAGACACGTCACTTTTCCAGAGAGATGAGTGGAAGAAAGACTATAGGTATTGCAAATCATCCGAGTTTTACCCAAAGTAATAACTAGCCAAATTCAATTTCTCTGCAATAAGATATTTTTCAAAAGAGCTAATAAGTTTAGAGGGAAGAACTTTCTTTGATAAGGAAAGGACACACCCATTGTTATGCCTGCACCACTTTTAACCTGTTCTCAAACTTGTGTATCTTCAAGGACTGCTATCCTGCTCTCAGGCTGTGCCTGTATTTCCATTATCCTGTGCTGTCTTTTGGAGGTTGTGCTCCACAGGAGACCAGGGAACAGCTGGTTCCAGGCTTCAGATCACACAACCAGCTCTTGCAAGCTCAGCCTGTTGGCACGTCTAACCAGTCATGGTCCCAACACCCTGCCAGGGCGAGGGCTGTGAGCAGCAGTGGGTACTATTACTGGACCACGGGGCAGCAAGAGCACCTCTCTTAGTCCTACAAAGCCTCTACAACAAAACCTGCATCAAGAGAAGAGGAATGAGAAAACATACAGCTAAGGAGAGCTGTTTGACCATGACTCTACTGCTCTCTTTAGTCCTTGCTCCTGTCGGAAAGCTACATTTGTGCACAATAGAGAGAAGGGTTTTCTTTATCACCACCCCAGATTGATGGGTATCTATTTGCCTCTTTTCATGTCATCTGGATAGGGGGGTCCCTAAGCGTCTTGCTGTCACTGTTGGCTTTTGCAGAGCCTGGTCTGGGTCCTGACACTCTTTATGGCCTATCCACTTGGCTACCTCGGGAACACGTTGCCTCAAACAGGCCTGTTGGGAGGCAGTGCTGTTTTGAAAACCCTGGAAGTTTCTGTAAAAGAGTTCAATATTTTAATTACAGCTATCTGAGGCAGTTCCTGAGCCAGGGCTTCGTTTTTCTCACACAATAAGGGAGAAAGTTTTCAGAGTGGAAGTCATGAACTTCTCTCTTTCATTATCAGGGTCTGCCCAGTAGCCTCTGTGACTCACCCTAATATCCTAAATCAGTGGGCTGTCGTGGTATTCTCAGATGCCTGCTGTTGGTAACAGAGGAGAAATCTGTATCCTGCCTGCAAGGCAGGAAAATAATTCAGGAAATGAATGCTGCATTTGTGGACATTGAAGAATGTTGTAGAGTCAAAATTTTCATTTCCAGCAAATCTTTAATTAATATTCCTACATCAATCATTAGCACGCACACCCAAACTATTCACACTTTTTTTTTGAGTGCAGGGGAACCAAAATCAGCCTGATTCCTCTTTCCAGCTCTGAGAACATGCAATTCCCTTAGGCAGCTACTGGGAGCCAAGGACAATTGCCTCATGTTAAGTTGCTCGTTAGAAAAGAATACCCTAAGAATAAAGGGATGAAATCAGAGTTGGGATTTTCCATTAGGGAAATCTTATTATAATGACACTGTATGTACCTAAACTTAAAAACCCCAACATGTATAGACAGGCATAGACAGAATTCTTTGAGGAAACCTTCAGGTAGTCAATGGACTATTTCCCAAATTATATATTTAAGACTCCTGGGTAATCCAGAGTGCAGAAAAGGTCTTATTTTTTCTTTCTTATCTGATAGAAATGCCTAACAGAATACAAAAATGTCATCTTTGTTCCTTCATTTGCATAATGCCATCAGTTGGAAATAGCTTAATTCATCTGTAGTCTTTGTAGAGGAAGTTATGAAGTATAATTTGGAAGACTAAATCAAATTAGAATTTATATCCGTATCAAAATGAAAATCTTCAATTCTGTACGGAGAAGCAGGATCTGGTCCAAGCAAAGTCCATGTAAAAGAAGACCCCAAATTTTCCATATATCCTCTCTGACATGAATTCTGCTGCAGTTCTCGACTCAGTAACAAGACATATAATATAAATTATTTTGTTTTTAATTCTCATCAGAATTAGTAGCATAAAATACCCCTTGATCCACAGGTTCCATGTAGTGGTCTCCCCTGTCTGGGGCTTGGGAAAAGCCACCCTATCACATCTACTGAAGTCAGTGAGAGTTTTGACCATAACACAACTGTTAAATATCTCTTTGACTACCACTGAGTCATTTAGCAGCCTAAGGTAGGTCATGAAGACTGAAAACGCTTAAGCCAAGCATGTGCAAAGGTGTTTGTGTATTTAGCATACAGTTGTAAACGAACAAACCCCCAGCAAATCCAATGTTTATGTAGAGAGTTGACTCATCCTCTATCAGAAGGGCTGATTTGTGGGTTTGAAGTTTGTATTTAATCTTAAAAAGTCTTCTGTGCAATTATTACTGTTAATAGCCTTTATTAACATCGGCGGGGGGTCTCTCCAGCTACATGCAACTAAATTTGCTGCTTCTTACAGAGCAGAGAGAAGCATTTAGTCTAGTCAGTGTTTCTGGGAGCTACACTGGCACTTGTGAGCAGGGTTTGGCTTTGTTTTGTTTTGCTTTGCTTCATATCTTTACCCCCTGCTGCATCCTGTAGTTTGTTTTTCTTTACTCTTTCCTTCTTTTTAGTTTAATTAAGTGAATTGAAGAGAACAAACAAAGCCTCAGACACTTGTAAATTCCCAGCTACCACGATACTGAGCATTCTATGTCTGTGGAAATTATTTTTTGCATCTTTAATTTGTGGGCTGTATGCAATAGGAGTGTAAGCAGGGTCTGTCCCCCAGGGTTATTAGACAGATGAAACATATGATGCAATAACAGAGGAATAAATAGAACAACAAAGCACTGGAAGAACAGCTAGAGAGAGTAGATTATTTGGGAATAATCATATGCCATGTAGCAAGGAACAGTATTCTGATCCCTTCTGAGTTGACAAAAATGCTTGTAGGAAAAAAAGGAAGAGGTGTTGATATGCACTTGACACCTGAATTTTCAATGCACATACATATCTCTGATGATGATTTTAATGAAGGACGGGAATATGTCTTAAAGACCAGCAACTCTAGAACTGGAACAGCTTGGAAATCTGAAAGAGGGGAACAAAAGATGGTAAGTTCCTGATAAAATGGAGATGTACCATTCGAGATGGAACAGCAGAGGCTCTTTGAAGGAAAGCTAAGGACAACTGAACTGTGGTAAAACCAGCCTGTGAAATAGATAATCTCCAGCATAGTAGATAAAAGATGGCCATAAGAGCATGAACAATTTCAGTTCACACTGTACTTTCCTAAACAGCAGCATCCCAAGGTGACCTATGCAACGGTCTGAACTGTGATGACGGGGAGCTGACTTTGACAAAGGAAAGAGTAGTTATTGAAATGTTATAAGGCAAGAGTTTGGTTTGGGCCTTTTAAACAGCTTTTTATTTGCTCTAAATAAAGGTTCTTGTGTATCTTAAAGAATGCCTTTGAAACAATATATACATTTGAAAGAAAAGTAGCTAGAATTTACTGCTGAAACTATTACGTCTGAAACAGGCAAGAGAAAATGCTAGGACAGAGGGGGTAAACAATTTTTTTTCTCTTAGAAAGCACCGTGAGAAACAAGGAATAGGATGTGGACATGAACATCAGAGAATCATCTTAACCTGCCATGGACATGTCATGACACACAAGACCCCATTTCAATTCCAATGTCTTGAAAGGTGATTTGTCATTCCTCAGCAGAAAGAGGGGAATTTTGGAACAATAAAGCTTGCAAAAACTTGAGGACCAAAAATTTATTTTCCTGCCTGACATAACAAAACCTTCATTTAGTATCTGTTGTCCGACCTGCCCTGCTCCTGCAGACAGTAGCAATAATATGGAAGACCCAACAGGAATTAAAACCCATATGTACATGAGAGAAAATTAAAACATCTAGATTCTTATAATTTCGATGCTGCTTACTGATATTTTAGTAAACTCTTTTTAGGCATTATCGACCTATTTAGTGACACCTGAGGTCTGGCTCTGAGATCATTATCGTCCTTGCAAAATTTTACTCTGGTTTCAACACCCACAGAAAAGCATAAACAAGAATCATTGGACATTGTCTTCTCCTACTCAGTCATGACAACTTTGAGCTGTTGCATTTTGGAAAATAAGATATTTTAATCACATCTCCTCAGAATTCCTACTGACAAGCTCTTCCTCACATTTATTAACACTTATTATTTTGAGATCTGTCAGTTCTGCATCTGCTTTGTTTCTAAGACAATATACAGTGCATCCGCTTATTAAATCCCTGGAGTCATATCCTTATTTAGAACCTGATACTACCAGTGCAGAGATCCTGTTGTGAGATCTTTATTTCTTCCAAGATTGATTATGGCAGTTTTTATTACATAGATTTCCTAAAGCTGCCTGGTTCAATTTATAGTCCCTGATGTTTCCACTCATCTTCTCCTTAAAGCTGCAACATGTTCCTACCTTGCTAAGGTTTTCTGGTTTATGAAGAGAATGCTCTGGTGACATGTGAGCACTTGAAAACCATACTATCTTTCCAAGGTTTCCACACTAGTTTCCAATCTTTTGCTATTTTCCAGCTCCTGATCTGGCTTTTTGTCCCCATGTACCATTATGCCTCAGGCACTACGTTCCTTTGTTGCACTCAAGTGTGGCAAATACTTCCTGGTAATTCTCCAGGTTCATAACACCACACTATTAACACTCCAAAGACTCCCCTGAATACCTCAGCCTCAATGCTGATACTGTGAGGGTCTAGCAGGTACTTGCTTGGAGGCTCCAGAGCATCTGAAATGTGGCCTGGTGTCTTTGACTAATTCTACATTAAGAAGGAGTCCGGTCCAACCAAAGCAGATTAGTTTGGCAAAACAGCTCCACTGAGGACCCTTTTGGGGGGAATTGAGAGACCTCCCTTCAAGATACGCTTGGAAATGGCTGGCTCATTTTCAGATGGCAACAGTTTTGGTCGCTGATAATCATTCATAGCAAACTCTTGTCCCTGGAAACTCTTCAAAACATCGCTCTAGGAAAATCTTCCTGGTTGTCAGGTGTGTTATCTGAGAGACTTACACCTCTGCAGATCTTGTCATGCTTATCTTGGCATTCCCTGGGTGGAAAACTGTCAGCATATTTTATTTCATTTTATTTTTATTTGAAAGGTGCCAAATAAAGTATTACGATGGTTTTGAAAGAGCCCCACGGCCAGCAGGTTTTGTGCCATGCACAGTCAGGTATCTCCATCCTCGTGGGACAAAATACACGAGTGTTCCAGCTTCTGTCCTGTGGAGAGGACACAGGGCTTTCTGTGAGCCTGTTGCTGGTGGTTGTGTCAGAGCTGTTGCTTTGTGTGTTTAATTTTGAACATCAAACAGCACAAATGCTGTGCTCCTGTGAGATTCTGAATTGGCTTAAAAAATTGGAAAGACTGGGAGGACAATCCCTGAGCATCCGGAAGCAGGAAGACAGCTCCCATTATGGAGTCACTGGTGTCAAAAGGAACTTGCGAACGGGAAATACACTGGGAAGCTGACATGCCTGGATCAGCAGATCTGCTGGTTTACTCTCTCATTTGCACCTAGTCTTCCAGCTTTGCCATGCTTATCACCCACGTTTCTCCGTGTCTGAACTGGTCTAAGGTTTCAGAGCAGAAACAACTGCTTCACTGTATTTTAATATGCAAACCAGATCATATTTACTTCAGCATTTTCTAACACTGGATAATTTCTACTGAGACTAGTACTTATCAGATTAATTTCTGAATTATAGAGGTAACCACTGTAATATCCATGTAATTATAGCAGAAATTAATTTGGCCTATTATGTTTAAATATTTATGTGAACATAGTCTCCATTCCCCTCATTTAAATATTCCCTTCTCTCCGATATACAGCCCTGTGGCTGAAAACAGCGTGGCTGTCATGGCACTGGAGTACAGTATCGCTTACACTTAGGTCCCACAGAGAGGAAATCAGCCAGTGTAGGGGGTTCCTCTTCCAAATCAGATTTCTTGGAATACAGATAATGGAAAAATACAGGAAAATCCATTATTTCAAACATCTGCCTGCATTAGAAAGCCTCCACCAAAATCACAGGATGTGTCATAATTAAGTGGTTTGAAAATCATTTCTTCAGAGCGGAAATTTTATATTCGGTCATGCAGACCAGCACACAGGAGTTTATCCCTCAAAAAAGCTTCATTGCATTATGTTATTATGCTCCCAAGAAGGGAGGATCCACTAGGAATCCAAAACAGAATTGAAACCTTTGAGCATCTAAAGGTCCTGTCTGTCGAGATGGAGGTAACTGATCTCCAAATCCATGGGTTCGGACCCTTGAGGGGCTTTTTTGTTGTTTTATTCTTATCCTAGTGGTACTAATGTTGAAGTGACATGGCAATAAAATGCTTGCTGGTCACCCAAGTAATGGAAGAAAGAAGGTCCAGTCACAGTTTGCCATTGTTCAGACCCTCCTGAGCATGGATTTCTTCTATGTGAAGAGCAAGACTGTGACCTTCCTTTTGTACCCTCATCCAGCTTGCCAGAGGTGGTTGCAGAGAAAGTAGAACACCAAGTGTTCCTGGTATGAATCTAGATTCAGGGGTCTGAGTCAGGAGCCAGACATACATATTTTGCAGGTAGTGCCTGAGAATCTGAATGTGGCAGTGCCACAGTCATAATTCAGCAGGAAAAGCCCTGCTTTTCTCTGAATCTCTGTGAAAATCAGTATTTCTTCGCATGATCTAGGCCTAAAAGCAGCAGTGAAGGAATCAGGAGGAGCCAAGTGAAATGCCATTTAAAACAATGACTCCTTGAAGTTGCGTTTTACGGTGTTTATGGATGGAGATTAGCTGAATGTTAAGGCTGAATAACAGGCTGTTTAGAAGACACAACACTTTTGCTGGTAAGAAGCAATATCATATCCCAGCTGTGCAACAGCCTACTTAGGCTAGACATTGAAGTTTCCCTCTGTTCCACAGAGATATTAATCACAGGAGGAAAAAGGAAACTATATGCCTGTCGTCTTCGCAGAAAAGTGTTAAAATGTATACAAGTTCAATAAATGGCTTCACATGACATCACCGCTGCTCAGCTGAAAACCTTCAGATCCTTCAGTCCTGTATAAAAAGACATCAGCTTTTGAAATGTACATCCGAAAAGAAATGCAGAGGCACGATGGTTGTGAATACAGAAAACTATTTGTACACAATCAAGTTAGGTAATGGTGCAAAAAATTGCTCTATAAATCAATCAGCCCTCTATACTTGTTTCATTAAGGGATAATATAACTCTGATATCATTTCACTAAAGTTGGCTAAACTTCTCGTATTTGATTTCCATCCAATTTTTTTTTAGCAGAACTCAGCATTTTAGAAACAAAGGAAAGGAAAAAATCCAGCACAGATGTACATTTTCATGATGTTTAAATCAGAACAGCGAGGTTGCAGTACATTAGTCATGATGGCAAGCAGCCTATGTGGAATATTAACTAAACTTTGAAGAAAAGCTGTATTTGTTCTAAATGCCTATACCAGTGTTTGCAGAACATGTGAATACTCCAAAGTGAGTTTGAGAGTTATCATTAAGTCAGGGCATTACTGGCTAACCTCTCCCCACAGGCAAATTTGTGCAGCTCTAACTGATGGTCATACATAGCCGTACAATTAGACCTTAAGTCCGTTTTTGCCTCAAATTGCCATCTTGATTTGTACAAGTGTATTGAAAACCTGTGTACGGAATGAGAATGACAGACTTTACTATTTTCCTGGTTTGTGGCAACACCTCATTCCTGATTGACCTCCTGCATATTCCTTCCTTGATCCTGTTAACAGCCCACAACTCTTACAGAAGGTGCTAAGCTCTTGTTGTCACCATTTAGTTCCATGGGATGACAGATTTTGGCCAAGCATGTGATCATGTCATGTTCAACATCACTTAGCTTTTGAGTGAGATGAGGTGAGATCACGTGGCTCCTTACAATCAGCTTATATCAGGTTTAAAAGGGTGCATATAACATTTCACACATACAAGTGGTAGTCACCTGATATATCAAAAATAAACACACACTTAAAAATATCAGTTTACTCCCAGTTCTCTGCTTTGATCATGTAAAGTAAAATCCATCAGACTATTATTCTGGAGGTTCTTTTCTGAAGGGTATATGGTTTTGGCTACGTTTGGTTTGTTCATTCTTCTGCGTGTATTCACTTGCATTCTGCCTTCTCCCTCATGCTGTGATACATTTCTCCCTCTCTTCACATCATGATGACTTGATTTCTTCATTGATCTGCTGATCTGGACATAGTTTCTTCACTATCTTGACTTGTTCTTATTTCAGCCCATGTATAATTAGGTTCCACTTAGTTCTGAGGAAGGCAAATCTCACCTCAGAATGGAGTTCTCCGAGCAGTAAGTACACAAGAGTTAGCAAGGTCTGTCCTATTTATCAGAGACTTCTGAACTGAGAAGCAGTGCAACCCCTTCTCATGCTCTCCACCACATGATACAGAAAAATCTGGCTGTGTCTATGCATTAGAGGTCCATCTCCTACAGACAAGGGCCAATGTTATTCATGTTTCACGTGTTCGTTTCTGTGCCAAATACTCACATCCAGATTCCTGGGTCTGGGTCCACAGTGCCTGGTTCACATGGCACTCTCAGACTTACAATCCATCCCATAAATCCTTACAGCTCTTTGAAGTACATGGTCCTGATCCTCAGACTTCAAAAGGATATTCCAATCTGAATAAACACATACTGCCTAAATCAATCTCTCTGCACTCTGCAATTTTCCTGTAATAGAATACGTTCGATTTTTATTTCTTTTTTTTTTTCTTCCCCCCCTTAGTGGAAGGCTTAGAAGCAGGTGTTTTACTGACAGGAAGAGTGAAAAGACATTGCAGTTTTTCATGCCCTTTACACCAGGTTAATCATCATCAGAGTGCAGCTAGCAGAATCCTAACTGCTAATGCAGCTACCAGAAGTGCAGTGCAATATGCCTGGGGTTAGCTAGAGGGGAGAAGGAGACATGGCTGATAGGTAAGTATGTCAAAAGAAGTGTGAAGCAGTAGTTGTAACATAAGGCAACAGCTGGCCACAGAACATAGAAAATAAAAGTGACAAAGGAGAGGAGGAGTAAAGCTGAGTTCCATCAGAATCTGGTTTTCCTGAGGCCTTGCTCAAGTGGAAAAGTGGTATATTTTTGAAGGGGAGGTGCACTGTGCCCTTCTGCTGGGAAATGTGGTAAATCTCTAATCTAATCAGCCCTTGGGAGAGTTCAGGTGCTGTCCTGCGGTTAGGCAGAAGCAGCTGGAGTGATGGTTAGATGGGTTCAACCAGAAGAGGGACAGCCTGGAATTATTCCAGTTCTCTGAGCCCAGACTTGCTTTCCATGGGCAGCTGCAGGACAGCTAGACAGCCGCTCTCTGCCATTAACAGAGAAGTGGTTTTTGTTCTTTTCCATCCCCAAAATCAGATTGATCTTTGATTGACAAGCATCCAACCCTTCTGTATCATCGTAGTTCTGTCAGAGTGGAAAAACAATGAAATTGGTTGATGAAAAAAGGTACCTGCAATATATGAAACCCAGACAAATAATTTAATATTCTGATTTCCAGCCAGGCAATTTCAGTGCAGGCTGCAGCACCCAGAGAGGATTGAGAGAATGGGTGACTGCTTGATTGGGAGAGAATATATCATGTGGGTCTACCATTTAAATATTCTTTCCAGGACAAACTTTGAATCGAGAAGACAACAGACTGATCTTGAAGACTAACAACAGATATACCAGGTTGAAATTTTCCATGAAGAGGATAAACAGTGTAAGGTGTCTTACCTAAAGAGAAGGGTTAACAACCTCCTAGGATCAAAAGGGATTGATTTTGCAGAAACAGTTTTAGACTGGGATGAAAAGAGTCACTGAAAGAGTCTTAATTTCCTTTTTTGTCTCAAGAGCCGGAGTTCATACAGACAAAATAGATACGGACTGCAATGGTTACAGAAAGAGGTGTTGAGTTGGTAAATGAAGTCAGGGTGGAAACCTTTTCTTACTAAACATTTTTTAAAACGTGAATGGAAAGGACAAAGAACAGGATAAATGTGTTTTACAAATGCTAGAAACATATGCAACAAGATTGTTGTATTAGAAACATATGTTGAGGAAAAATTATGATTGCATTGGAATGATAAAGACTTGGTTAAATCAAGCCATCAACTGGGAGATAAAATTACCCACATAAAATTTGCAGACGGATGAGGTAAAACAAAAGTAATGAGGGAGGGAGCAATTTGCCTGTAGTGAGAATACTAAAGAAACAGAAATAAATGACACTAGGATTTTGGCTCACACAACAGGGACTATTTGAAGTAAACTGAAGAATGAGATATGGAAAAAGTTAGTCCTTGGATCTTGCCAGAGACCTTGAGAAGAGAATGAGAAAGCATATCAGGAAACGGTTTTTACAGATGAAGGAAGTCTGTATCAAACTTGATGTAATGATCCTGGTAGGAGTTCATTTGCCTAGACATGTCCTCGCAAAATATTAGTGGGAAAAAGTAGGAAGGAAAGATGATTATCAAAGTAATGCAGAATTGCTTCCTGTACAGGAAAAGGGTAATGTGGATACAGTGACTGGAAATAAAGCAGATGTGATAAATACAGGCAAAGCTGGGGAGAATCGTGTAATAATGAGTGCAATACTCAGGCTGGAATGTCAATAAGACTGTTAAAAGGTAAGTAGCAATTCTATTTTAGTAAAATTAAGACTCTGAATGAGTACTAAATTAGAAGTAGCCTGAAAGAATTCAGTTCCACCAAAGGAAATTCAGAAATGCATCTGAGATATATTTTAGGAGGGTATATTCACAATGGGAACAGTGAAAGAATGATGACAGAACAAACACTTCAGTCATGTCAGGGAAGTATAATGCACCATCTACTCCCATTCACAGAACAAGTACAGAAGGATTTGGCAGCCAGTAATGCAAGTCTTGACAGCTTAAGTGACCTACCAGTTTGGGGATCTATTGGGTTACCCTTGCTGGAGGAAAAACAAGAGAAGGGGATGGAACCAAAGAGAAGAAACTGGGTGTGGAAAGGGAAATGAGAAATGTCTAAATGTATTCTGCCACATTTCCCCACTTCTGGGCAATGAGGTTCACAAATGAGCTTTGGTGCCATGCACAAACCTACCAGTGCCCATTACAGGTGAGCACTCCTGTCAGATGTGGGGAATCTGGATTCAAACCCATGTTTTATCTGACAGACCTGGACTCCTCTGAGGAAACCACTTCCCCATGAGCAACCAGGTAGCCTGGGGTAGGGTGCTCTTATCTTTTCATCCTGAAGATGATGCGATTGTATCAATGATACAGCATTTGCTGTTCGTTGGGTGTTGGCTATTAGAAGGATGTTAGGTGATTATCTGAGGAGTGCCAGGATGATATTTCAGTGCATGGAATGTTTTCATCCAAATGTTTTGGCAGTACCAAATTTCCTATTTTGCT
>JANHFX010027131.1:0-13815 GCA_027560015.1 Chloroceryle amazona | reverse complement strand
TAAAAAAATAAAACTTAAAAAAAATTGTATGTGACTTGTATTGATCTGTTAAGTCAATTTCTACCCAGTTTTATCCCGACCTCTACTTTGGATCCGTGAATTTTGCACAACCATTTAAGTCCCATCTCAGCACTTTACTGTCGAAATCTGTTACCATTTTGGCTTCTTAAGCAGCTTCAAAAGGTCTCAAGCTGATCATCGGGTTGAGTACTAAATACTAAACAAATTCTGCACAGATACTACTAAATACCACAGGAAAAGGAGCACATAATTAATTCCATCTAAGGAAAAAATACGTTGGGGAAAAGAGAAAGCAGAAGAGATACACAGATAAACAACACAGGTCGCAGTGTGACCACCCAGATCGCTATATCTGTGTGGTGTGAAGTGTGGGTGTGTGTACTCTGTCTTGCATCAGTCTTCAGACAGCAAAAGGAACAGACTTTCTCTTACTGGAAGAAGTCACAGAATAAGAATATCAGCAGTTTTCTTATCCTGAGATGATTGGAACTAACGTTGAGGTTTGAAAGCACTGCTCTGGGGATTAAAGCATACTTTTAACATTTGGTATATTCCTTGACATTTGTGGATCAGTGTTAGAAGGTTGGTCTCACAGCTGTTTTCCTCTGAGTTCCTGATAATCCCGTGCGTTTCTCCTTTCATTTGTAGCAGCCTCACACACTCATATGCAACAGATTGGAAGTGGCAAGCACTGGTCCCTGATGTATAATCATCAAGACTGGAAAGATCTGAGAAACATTTTAAATGGATACTGCTGAGTTTTGTAATGATTGCAAAAAAACCTGGGTGGGAACATTTAAGATCGTACCTGTGCAGGGAAAGTGATTAGTCCCTGCTTCAAGCACCTCTTAGCACTGAGCCAAAGCATTAAGAAACTAAAAAAAACCCCCCAATTTTCAGGGGATTTTTTTGAGGGTCTGAGTAACTCATTATGTCTACTCACTTTATGACATAGAAAGCAGTGTTGTCATTTACTCACTTTCCTCCAGCAATGAGAAAGGAAAAAGGCAAAAAGGTTGGAAAATAAGCTCTATAAAACATGAGTTTTGTCAGGGGTGCTTGGCTGGTCTTGTGCCTGAAAACCACCAAATCTTGAAACAAAGGCTTTTTAAAAACTCTATTCCTTACCCCCAAAGAAGTGCCACAGGCACTCCCGAAGCTCTGGACACCAGCACACTTGGCAGGGTCTGAGTCACAGCACCTCTGCATTCTGCCTAAGTAGTCCTGTTCTCCCACGTGGACCCTCCTGAAGTTAACAGGACTCCAAACATCTGCAAGAAAGTACATGAGGACATCAGAATCTTAATTATTCCCAAGCACTGCACTATATTTATATTCCGAAGTCAAATGGTTCTTCATTTTCTGCTTACGTTTAAGTGTGGAAATTAATCATTTGGGATTGTAATTATACATATGATACTTGGGGAAATTATAATAACATCCAGAGTAGCACATCTTTAGCCTGCATTTTGGTTTAGACATGTTAGATATGCTTAATGAAGCATTTTACATCCTATTAAAGCTTTAGAGCACACACTAGCTCCTACTAAAAAATGCTTAGAGTCAGTACCTAAGTGTAGCTTAAAATCAGATGCACTTATAAAGTGTAAACATATTGTATAATTTTCCTACATGTTAGAATTAATCCAACTTATTAGAGAAGGACTGAGCTCTGTGTATTTGGTGCAGGATTCATAGTAATCTACATTCTTTAGTTTTTCTACCTCCATTCTTGCAGACTGAGAAACTGGAACACTATTCTGGGGGAAGAAGAGTATTAAGATTTACTACTGGCTTTGCCACAGTTGTAGTAATAAGTGGCAGAGATGTCCACTTAACCATCACAAAGCTCTCTTGATAACATTCTTCAGCCGTACTGATGGAACCTGCTGCCTGTGTTAAAAATTAATATAGTTCCTATCAAATGGTTCCAGTTAGATCAAATAGTTTCATGCCTACTTTAGGCAGCACTTAAAGCAAATACTCTGTCATTTCTTGTGATGAAGTAGCCAGTGCTGCCTAACAAGCTCATTTTTAACCAAATCAAAAGATATTATTTAACTTTTAATTTCTCCCCAGTCACGTGGAACATTCCCCAAACTTGTCTCTCAAAGTAGCATTCAGTTTGCATTTTTGACTTCAGGGCTTGAAGTGCAATTCAGCCAGAGGCAAGGAGCCAGCCCTTGGTTGTGCACCATGTAAGGTCTACAACAAACTGATAAACTGTGGTGTCTGCTTCCAGGTTTTCTTCACAGAATTGAGTTCCAGCTTCATCAAGGACCTGGTCCAGAGTAATGCAGAGAACTCCTCAAAGATGAACCTCCCCATACATAATAATAATTCTTTATGGAATTAAACCTGAAAAAGCAGAGCTTGGAAGGGAGATTATTTTATAAGTGAAATATCTCCAGAACACTCAAATAAATAGAACACAAAGACACACTTCTTAGAGACACTGTTTTACAAATATGGGAGTGGGCATCTCCTGTGTCCACAAGAGATTAACATGAAGGTGACTGCAGTGTAGGCACCCCCTGAACCCATAGGCACACTGTTGATTCATCTAGCCTCCTATCCTCTCTCCAGCAAGGCCTGTATCTGCTGCAGCAGAGGAAGGCAAAAAGCTCCAGAGTGTTTAATGATGCTCCTAATGAGGTTTCATCTATAATAGCTGCCAGCAGGAGAGTCTCAAATCAAAGAAAAGTGTTGTAACAGGTCTCTTAATGAAGCCGGGTGGGGAGGGGTGTTTCTGTGTTTAAGTTCTCTGTCAAAAGTATTTTCTACTTCAGAGCCTTTGTACGAGTCTTTGCCCACTCAGATTGCAGAAGTCATTTAATTGTATCTACCTCTTGTACCTCCACATTTCTGCTTCTCTTCGGTGCCTTCATATATGGAGAAATAATATTTACAAGAGCCCCAAACTGCCCTCAAAGATGTACTGAGCAACAACAGAATTCATTTGTGTTAGTTTTGCTGTCACAGTGTCAAAGCTGTCTGTAGATGCTCAGAGATGAAAACAAAAAGACCCCAAAGTAATGGAAATTAAAACCTGGTAAACTCAAAACGTTCATGTGAGCACAGTGAGGGGCTTTTCCCCTGTCCCTTTTCTCTTTTCCCCTGTCCCTTTTCTCTTTTCCCCTGTCCCTTTTCTCTTTTCCCCTGTCCCTTCAACATGCACAGGCACATGCTGCCACGGGGCTGAATTACCTGCACTCAGGGAGTAGGATCTGAAGAGTGGCATTGTTTTAAAGGTGATGGTCTCAAGTGGACTGGCTTACTCAGCTACAAATTTGTAAGTCAGAAAATAACACTCAGCATCTTCCTGGAGTGGCCAGTACTAGATGAGCTCTGCTTTTAAATGGTAGCTGCACTTACATGGGCATGGCTCAACAACTGTGTGTCTTCCCAGGGAAACCACACAATCCAAAGCCAGTCTTTGGCTAGGTCAATTAGATCTGCTAATTTCCTCTATCTGCATCTCTCTTTCCGTGTCTTGGATGCTGATCTGAAGCTAAATAGTGTTTTTGACCTATGTGAAGAAAGGCTTGTTAAGTGAAACCTCCACTTTGTTATCCTGGATGTTGTGGACCACTGTTAATTATTCAGTGTCCAGGAAAAAGTTGCTCATCTGGGTGAGTATTCCACAGGGACCTGAATGTAAATACAACTTTTTTGTCCAATCCCAGACCCAGAAAAAAAGAATTAGTGAAAAGCTGATATATCAGGAAGGCTGGCAAAGTAAACTATCAGTGACATGGTTTCAATATTATATGATGCCATTTTTTGAGCTCAGATACAGTAGTGGCTTAATTGGGATAAATTGTTCAACATAGCTGGAAATAAAAGGTCAAAAGGAAATGTATTTTCCTGATTAAACTGGTGTGGTTAGAAAGAGAAAGAGGAAGCAACACATCTGCCTGCAGAAAGAAGGATTGATAATCTCTCTTTTGTTTTTTGTTTAGGAAACATTCTCAAATTTTTTAATAGTGATTCTAGATACTTGGACCCTTTTTGTCTGTGTAACTGTTCTGCTAAGCACTGATGTAAAATTATTTCGCAACAAATTTTACTTTTATTCTGAAAGCTATCTTAAATTTAGACTTTTTTTTATAAGCCAAGTATTTAAATTAATACTGCAAACACCTTTTCTTACAAAACCTTTGTAGAGTGCAAATAAAAGAAGTATATTCATCTGTACCATGCTTCATAGAGAAAGCTGGCAATTGGAATTTATCCTCAAAAGAGAATAAAAGATAAAGCCTGGCTATTTTTGCTTCTGTTGTTTTCCTTTGTCCTTTATTTGGCTTTATTCTACCCATTTTACTTCATTCATTCAAATATGCAGTCTGAAAAGTTCCATGAAGTTGCCTGACTCAACCTCTCTGCTGATTGAGAAGTCCTGGTGGTTATTCATATTCATTTCCATTCCTCATTCAGCCCTCTTTGCCTTCAGATGTTCTCAGTCATCTGGTTTAATTCAGGTGCTTTCTATTTATGCTTTGCAATGCATTCATCACAGTAGTGCCTAGGTGACACTGCTATACAGGAGTTACTCATCTCCTATTCGGTGCTTCACCAGCCATGTGAGTTGTCTCAAAGCATCTAATTATCCCAGGAAAATTTCTTTGAAAACATATGAATGGATTTTTCAGTTCATTAAAACCCCGCTGTGATTTCTTTATAGATAATTCTTCCAATAGATAATTGCAATCTATATTTAAATATAAATCTTTATAGTTTGCTAGAACCTTATCCTTCTGCTGTAAATGGCTGAATCGATCCCAGGGATTCTTACAGAAGCCAACTTTAGTATCCTAAGGTTCATCTTTTCAAGCTGTCTTCAAAGTCCATGGAGAAGTAGGTTTCCAAGAACAAGTTAGATCAGGAGGCTTCCTTACTGAGTCTAATCACTCACTATGTTAGAAGCCTGGTATGTCTGCACCTCCTTTGATAATAAACTCAGATACTTAAGGGGACTGACTCAGACTTTCATCCTGAAGATGTTTAAACAGAATCTCTTGCTATTTACTGGGTCTGGGGGAGTAAGTATCTTGCATCTGAGGTACCCTATATCATGTGTGGACACATGATCTTGTATCTTCTACATTAAAAATCACAGAGCAAGTTATTAATGTATAAGGAAATATCTAGGTCAATATCTGTTGTCCTCACTGTGCCTCAATCCATTTTATTGTTATCTTCTTACCTGTTGTGGCTGACAGGGTACTGAGACACGAGGCCACCCATAGTACCATTTAATTGTTAAGAAAATTGGCGAGGGAATTCAGAAAGTTCAGACCCTTACAGTGGAAGATAAGCCAAGCCCATAGGGTCCTAGCATGTTAGGAACGGGTACTAGTGCAAAGGCAGTAAGTATAACACTCTGAGAAGGTGATCTCATTGGCAATACACTAGAGAAGAGGGTAAGAAATTTAAGATCCTAACACCAAAAGGTGGAAGCCCTGAAAGCGTGACATTTTCAGTTCTAAAATGGGAATTTCTGGACTAGAATGGCCCTAAGAGAACAGACTCCCCGCAAAGGAAAGAGAAAGAGACGTAAGTGGGAAAAAGTTTCCAGGTATTGATATGCAACACTGAAAATTGGACTTTGGGCTGAAAAAAGAAAGGGGAAAGGAAGATTTTGATCTCAGACCTCTGCCTCTGCACATGGAGAAGAAAAAGAAAGTCAGTGAGCAAAGCAAGAAAACATCCAGAAGTCTAAACCAGTAATCAATGAACACAGAGTAACTATTTCCAAAGGGGACAGTTGAATAGGAAGAACAGAGCTCACCAATGGGATGAGGAGTGGGACAGGTCTGAAAGCAGTTAATCAGCAGAGAGAAAAATAACAGCCTCTTTCCAGGTGGATAAAGGTGGCTGCTCTACCAGGTTTACACCTGAGGATGAAGTGTGGAAAGCAGAAGAATCAGCAAAAGGAGAACACTTGCTCTCCAAAAGGCTTAGAGGGGCTACCAGCTGCAAACTGGAACTCTGCCACCCCTAGGACTGAGTCAATGTGAGTGCCTTTATTTATTTAGACCCGCTTCATCTAGATGTTTAGAGGAACAAACACATACCAGGTAATACCCTTGTCTAGGAAGTCACCTTCCTATTGCCTCTTCTCCTCAGTAGCTGGAGACCATCCCCCTCCCTTTCCAATGAATGGAGTGTCCCAGCTCTAATCTGCCTCAGGTTATGTTCACATCTGTTAGAGAGCATTACAAGCCATGTGCCACCAGTGGCACCAAAACCTTGCTGTCTGGGTAGCTTGGCACAAAGAGAAGAGATGGCAAAATAGAACGTGATATGATAGTCACCCCTCTAAGGAGTTCATAGTGGCTGACTTAGTGATTATGCCCAGCAGCCAAATACAGGAGGGGATGTCAGATCCTTGATCTTCCAGAAACCTTTCAAACTAGCAACTCAGATCAATGCTTTTGTATTAAATTGTACTTAAGAATAAGCAAAGTACATCACAAACCTGTCAGAATGAGAGACTTGATATATTCATTCTTGGGGCCGATTGAGATTTCTTTTAAGTTCCTGTAAAGGTGTAGGGGTGTTTTGTTAGGAAGTATTATTTTTCATTCAGATCTTTCTCCACATCTTTATTATTTTGGGGTTTTTTGTGCTCTTCAGCTGTGTGGAAATAAATCATCTTATTCTCAAGAAGTGAAAACAAGGTTTATCTCACTGGAGTATAATGAATCTTGGTTAAAATACAGATTTCTTTTTCTAATGTAATGATTCTATGTTTGAAAAATGTTAAGGTTGTGACAAAAATCAACAAAAGCCAGGAAATTGAAAGTTAATGTTGAATAGTGTCCATAAAGCACCTCATTAAGCCCAGTCACTGTATCCCATATGGAATCATACCATTTCTAGAGACATATGTAATTGTTCATAATAAAGAAGCACATTAAAGACAGAATCAGTGGATGTCCCTGATCCAACAAAAAAATAATCCTAGTATTCATATGCTCTATAATCTCTAAAAGGTGATTCCATCTGGATGAAAGCAATGAGCACTCTTCTTAGGGTAAGATGGCAAAAAAAATCCCCACAAAGCCCCAAAGAAAGAAGCAAACCCTTAACTTGGGTTTCTATGCAAGGTGAATAAGTGGGAGAGCTCCACGGTCTCCATCCGCTGTGCCTTGGTAACAGCCACAATTTTAGAACACGACTTGTTGATTTAGCATCAGAGCTGTTTGCATGAGTTTTGCTAGAGGAATTTCTTAATAGAAAATGAAAGTTTATTCAAAATTATCTCTTATAGTAAGATCTCAGTCGTCAAGGATTTCACTGATGCATGAGCCCTCCGAGTGTCCCTGCAGGATCACCACAGGGCTGACAAGAATCTCAGTGCTTCCAAAGTTTGTAGCTTTAGAGGAAATCCACCCCACGCACTCCCAAGCCATTGCAAAAGATTTTCGAGAGCTGTTTGAAGAGACTATTTCCAAAATCTTACATTTGTTTGGACTTCTCTGGAAAATCTGGAAAATTTATTCTTTTTTGTGGAAAAGAGCACAGGAAAATTTGAAATATGAATGTTGTATAGACACCATGTCCCATATACATGTGTAGTTTGGGGAAATAGGAATGTTTTATGGTTTCCTACTGTACACCATGTCCCAAATATATATATAATTTGGGTTTTTACTTTCTTTTCTTTTTTTTTTTTTGGTTGCAAGTTAAGTTGGGGGGGAAACAATTCAGTTTGTCTTTATGAAACACATATGAAACACTTTATGAAATGAGATATGCTTTTGGCACAAAAGAACTGACTGAATGCCTTCAGAAGGACATGGACAGGAGCTCCATGGGAGGAGGAACCCTCTGTCCCATCCATATGGTAGTGGATGGAACTGGCGAGGCATAATTTATAGGTACTTACTGGAATACTTGAGAGCATTTCTCTATAAAGCAAAAAGCAACCAGGAAGAAAACAGTGTTGTCACAGGAGGAGATAAATGCTTATACCATGCTGGTGGGGAACCTAACCACACTGAATGCTCCCAGAGATCAAGGACCTTCTAGCAATTAGGATTAGAGAGCTTTGAACTGGATGTGTCTTGAAGAAAAATAGAAGGGAGTATATTTTTGTTGCAGGAGCTGTGAAAAACTCAGCTACTACTGACCTCTTTCTAAAAACCTGAGAGCTTTGCAGAATTTCACCTTCCCCTGAAATTCTCTCTGTTTGCATCCTGCCTCTTTAAGTCTGGATTTATAGGTGTTTCAATAGGTGCTCTCTATGGGGATTCAAACAGAATATGCTGAGCAACTGCACTCTGATTACCAAGATCCATTAAGCTGTCTCAAATCAGGAGCCCCGAAACTGAAATATCCAAACTCATCAGTCACTTTAGAAATTCAGGTCATTTTTTTCCCCTGTCTTTTGTCTTTGCCAGCCCGAGCTCTCTTTGATCTATGACTCTTTTACATTTTTTCCCCGGCTAAGGGAGATTAAGCTGTAACAGAAGAGCCAGTTCTGATTTACCTGTCACTCAGAATCAGTAGCTTCAGGGCTATGAACGGTGTGAATCTGCACTGAACTGACTGCCACAAAGGCATTTTTAGGTGGATAGATCTGTGTTTGTTACCTTAATGTTTTGTCAAACACCATCAAGGTATAAGCTTTATTTTGGATCTAAAGTATCTATAAACTAGCCCAACAGGCAGAGAAACATCCCAGGTATTTTAATGTTGTTATTGGCTTCATTTTGATTTGAAGAAATTCATTTGACATTATTTGGGATTTATTCCACTAACAACAAGATCAGAAACACAGACTCTGGGTACCTGTAAATAGTATGTCATGGCCAGACTCAAAATCATTCTGCTCACACTTGGAGTCTCCTGGCACAACCTTAAAATCAATGAGTAGTAGCAAGCAGATTAGCACGTTAGTGCTGAGGTTCTGCTTCAACCCAGAGCTCGTTTGCCACCACTCTTAGCTTATGTTTAGACATGCTATGTCCCCACATTAAATCTCTTGGCCTTACAGACCTACAGCAATATTTAGGCTGAGTTAAGCACCTAATTACAGCAATCTTGTCCACCCACTAAGGTGCTGAACAGCTCTGTGAGTTTCTAGGGATTTCTTCCTGAGATTCAGCATTTCCTACCTTCTCCTCACAACCTAGATGCAGTGACTTGGTTCTTTAGCCTTGCTTAGGCTTCACTGAGGTCTGGAAGCTCAGCACCTGAGATCCCCAGGGCTATGTCCATATCAAGGCTACGAACCAAGCCAGAGCCAAATCCAGTCTTTGGATAGGGTCCATCTGCAAGCCCAGATTCCCTCCTTTCCTTCCTGGAATGGGACGTTGGTGTCTAAACTGTTTCTTGGGCACCATTCCTGATGACTGCTACTCCTCTGGCAAGGGTGAAAAGTGTGCCAAGGAGCATGTTAATAATTAAACAGCCTACTTGACTGCCAGCAAGTGCCTCTGTTATTAGGTGGTGTAGATACAGCCTTAGACACTCCTGCAAGAGGGGACATAGGTGTTAAAGTGCTTAGTTTGTTCATGCACACTTTTTTACTGAAGGTACCCATTGAATGCTGTGTTCCTGAAGAATAAAACAAAGAGTGCACTTGAAAACTTGGCCGGCTATGTGAGTTGTCTACAGGGACTTTCAATCCTCTGGAGTTTTTTCAGATGTGTTACCTCCACAGCTCTCTTTGAAGGATTTTTTCATGCAGTTACCCATGTTCATTCCAGTCTGTTCTTGGATAGCTCAGGCTCCTTTACTCATTCCCATTATGGTCAGCGTATTTAAAAATCAGTTGATTTTTGTTTCAGAGACTAAACAGCAAATCAGACCCTAACTTCAGGCACATCACGTTGAATATCTTGAACATCACAGTCTGTCTTGACAAGGTCTTGGCAATAATGCTATTGCTTCATCCTGCTGGAGGAGCAAATGGACAAATAATCCTTTTGTTTGACATCAGTGGCAAAATATTGATTCTTCAGTAGGAAGCACCGAGCTAATTCTAGCCATATTTAATGTTTATTAGCTGAATCTGATAGTTAAGTTTTATTGTACTTTAAAAATTGTTCCGTTGTGCTTAAGAAACAGTCACATAATTAAGAGCATAATCTCATTGAATATAAAGATACTAGAAAAGGTTTTGTAAGCAGGTGTGATTGCAAGGATTCAAAGTAATCATAAAAACCTTTGTCCTTTTACTATGATTTCAAATCTCATCATTGTTGTACTGTAACTATGACTACAAAAGCATGTCTAGAGAAAGGGAAAATGAAAAATTCAAGGAAAATGAAAACGTTCTAATTTTTGCAGGTATGTGAATATATTGATTCCTCTTGTAGTTTCAGTTCAGTATGATCATTCCTTCCTTACCTAAATTGTTGTAGAGATCTCTGCTTTCTGAGAAACAAGCCACTGGCTGAGCCATTACACAGTTCAGTATTAAAGTGCTCCCAGACCCTTTGGGAGAAGGTATTCTGTATGTACCAGAGGTAGTATTTCAAGGCAGCAACTCTGCCAAATGTTAAACTGAGACTGAAGCCTTACAGCTGAGTTGTTAACCTCTGGAAAAGAAGAGTTTGAACTGCAAATGCTGACCTAACCTTACCTCAAGGGGAGCAAATGGTAATAATGAGGAATTATGAAGTTTCACCTCCTCTCTGAAGACAAAGCAAACATTTTAAGCTTCATTTTATACTTTTTTTTTTTTTGTCCAGTTAATTTAGACAAGCTTGTTGGCAAAATATTAATTCCTGTGCTTAGTAAGCAGCTTTTCAACCTTCTGACTCCCATTCAGCAGGGAAATCCCAAGGGCAGGTTGCTTTCATCCTTGTTTTGTAAGTAAAAGAGAATTCTACTCTCATCCTTCCCAGTGCCTCCATCAACAGCAAATGCAGATAGGTAAACATGCCAGATACGCAACGTATGAAATCAGAACGAGCAAGTGGAAAATGATTGGAGGTGAAAGATGACAGGGAAATTATTGTTGCAGATTTACCATCTTTGGTTGTTACCTTTAACAGAGAAAGGGAGAGAGAGAATACTCTGCAGTTACGTAGAAGGGCGTAAAGGAGAAAGAGAGAAAACATGACCTCCTTTCAACAGACAAGGAGGAAGAGACAGTCTGTCCTGCTCCAGTTAGAACAAAACTTTACAAAGTCTTGGACATAGATGTCACAAGGCAGCCTCAAGTCATGGGAGTGTATTTATTCATCAAAAGTGTTTCTCACTGGATGTAATGAATGTTTTATTTCTTCTTCTCTAAATATAGCAGGAGAATAAATAAAATAAATGTGAGAATCTGCTTGAAACTCCCAGTAAAAGAACCTAAACTGCTGATTACTGAAATACAGGAAGATATGCAGGGGAAAAGATGACAGTATTTATTATGGTGCTACACTCTCCTCTGAGCTTTCCCTCCTACCAGAAATCGTACAGGTTGATAAGACAAAACATGATCATTTTTATGCTTCTAAATCAGTACAAAGCAAAGTAATGCAATATAATCATTACTGCACCACCTGCATGGTCAGTAGTCCTATCAGGTTCATAAAAGTGCTACACAGAACAGCAGTTTCTCTCCCATCTTACCTTCCTCATTAGATTCAGACTGGGAATCTCTTCACCTGGCCCTTTGCGAGTAAATGAGGACAACTTCCCACGGTGTCTTCAGCTAATTGCTAATGCAGTCTAGCTTTTTTTTTTCCCCAAACCACACTGAGAGCTGGATGAGGGTAAAAAATAACAGCTACAAACATATATAGACACAAAGGGCAGAAAGGAAGAAGAGCAATTCTGTGCACTCCATTCCTGCCAGCTGTTTTTCCACTCATGCCACCTACAGTGTCCCTCCTTTCTGCAGTCAGCCCCTCGACCTGTCCCACTGCAGGTGGGGGAAACTAATGCAGGACTTCACCTTCTAGGGAGTGATGAAGTAGAGGCTTCAGAGTGAGAAGAAAAACCCAAAGCAAAGGTTTAAAACATACAGTCCCTACTAGAATACTTGATGATGTATTTTTACTTCTGGGGTGCAGATGATCACCTGGTTACCCATTTAGCAGGGTTCATTTATCAAATGTAATGTTAGCAGGTTAAGGGAAGCATGCCCTTTGCTACCACTGTGTGGCAATACCTGGCCAAATGAAGGCAAGTTCAGCCTCAGACATTGGTTAGCATTTTCTGCCACCAGTCCACAGGTATGGATGTCTCTAAGATGCTTGTACCTATGTGTGGAAGTCATGGAAGCAAATTATAGACTGCAAACTTCTAGGGCCTCAAGAGGCTCAAATGCATAAGACCAGGCATAACTGATCCCTGGAAGAATGTGCCTAAAGGAGATCTTTCACCTCTGATTCAAAGGTGAGGATCCACGTTGAATGGGTGGTGAGAAGTTTTGATAGTTTGCCGTGATCCATCGACCACAAATATTTGGGATCCACTCATCTAAAGTGATCTTTTAGCTTCAGACTGTTCTTCCCTGGAACCTATCAAAACAAAATGAGAATTCTTGTTGTTGTGTCACTCTGTCCTGCTCACAACACGACCAAATATTCATCCTGTGTTTTCCTGGTCTCATGCTATCAGAAAGCAAACAAAGATCAGAAAATCAGGAGGTCAAATGATGAGTAATGAAGGGTGAAGATGTACAGACAGGGAAAATAAGCTGTCTACAGCTGAGCTTGCAGTTAAAGGCTGGAATCTGCATTCAGAAGCACCCTGGAAGTGTGGTCATGAAAGCTGGAAGCATTTCAAAAGCCTTAGCTATTTTAAACAAAACACACCGAGGAAGAGGTATGAAGAGTTTCAATAATTCTGTAAATATTCATATATGGAGAACATAGGGTTTTTCCGTGTTTGAAATGATAGCTGTTTAAAAAATTGCCTTATTTCACTGTTTTAACTAAAATGTTTGAAACTGCAATGCAACTTCTACTTCAGCTGCAAAATTTTGAGGGACATTTCACAGAAAACACAGAGATATTTCATTTTTCTTCCAAGCCAGAACAAAAGGAAAATTCAAAATCTCTGGATTGCTTGTGAAATGGATACTGCAGATCTATACAGCTGAACTTACAGTTCAGAACAATTATTCTCTGTGTGATGGCCTCATTTTGCTATTAACTCATTTCCTATTAGAACAAATGCAATGAGCATTCTGGCATTTATTCATATTTTATTATCATTTTGCACCATATGAGGTTTTCTCATTAGGTGCTGCATACTTGGTAAATATTTTCAACAGTGTAGCATATTAGATCTGAAAAGAAAGCAATTAGAAGATCATCCATATTACAGTGATGACCTCTTGATATTTCTTCCTCATTATTGTGCTTCATAAAGATATTTCTAAACTGGTGTGTATGTGTGTGTGTTTCTTGAAATATAATTAAACACTGCATCAGAAATGGATGCATTATTTCACAGGTTGATATCAGCAAGTTTATAGAGATATGTAGTTAATTTTTATATGCAAAAGGCTAAATATCCTCCAAATCAAGCAGGCAGAAATCAAGGGGTTGCACACTACATGTATATGAAGGGGGATAAAAATGTGAAAACCAATAAATATTTTTAAGGGTGATATGTTGGGTGTGCAATAAACTTCACCAGCCACACGACTTGACCACCATCAGCACGTGTCTTAATAATTACAATTTCTTCATTTGAAGCAATGACTACAGACACACATTTCACCCAGCTGCTGGTGGTTCTAGGATCATAGAATCATAGAATTGTCAGGGTTGGAAGGGACCTTAAAGATCATCCAGTTCCAACCCCCCTGCCAATGGCAGGGACACCTCCCAC
>JANHFX010027128.1:28920-55005 GCA_027560015.1 Chloroceryle amazona | reverse complement strand
GCCCAGGGAGGGGGTTGAGTCACCACCCCTGGATGTGTTCAAGGGTCGTTTAGATGTGGTGTTGAGGGACAGGGTTTGGGGTGAACTTTGTAGAGTAGGGTTAATGGTTGGACTTGATGATCCCAAGGGTCTTTTCCAAACGGAATGATTCTATGATTCTATGCTGCCTGTCAAGAGCAATTTTGCATAAAACTAAGCCCTGGCCAATCCTTTCCAAGGACATAAGTCCTCCTCATCTTCCTTCCAGCATTATTCAGCCAAAGCAATAAACATGGCAGCAGGAAAACACAGGGTAATTTATGCACCAGACCCAAGAGAAAATGGACACATTTGTCTGCTTGGAAAACAGAGGCTATCTGTGTGAATTCCAGGAGTAGTGACAACGGCCAGACGGTCAACCTTGAAGGCTGAACTCATCTGCCTGATGCAACCACAAGGCCACCAGCTGAAGAGAACCAGCTCCCCTTTCTACGTCCCCACTCAGTCCCACAGAGACCAGTGCTGACAGCAACGTCGCTTCTTCACCTGCTGGTTTCTGCTTCACCACTCAAACCTCTGAGGCATCTCTGCACTAGCGCACAGGTATCTACCCTCCAAAACCTGCCAATGTTTGCTGGTAAGGCATTTCTAGTCTTGCTCTCCGAGCTTCACAATCACAGAGGGTTTTCAGCATCTGGCAAAAGCAGACTCTTGTTTCCATCCCACAACTGCTGTTAGACAATGCCAGAAAAGCTCTTCAAGAGCTGAAGTTGAGATAAGCACGGGAATTACAGCATCAAGAACAGTTAAAACTCCTGGACAGGAGCAAACTGCAAATTCTGTCCTTCAGGGCACTGATAGAACGAGGAGTTCTTCACTTTTTTTCTTGGCACAGAGTCCATCTGGGGGGAGTTCCAAGCTCTGAAGACAAAGAGGAGGTATACTGTACTGCTCTGCACTTAATTAATGTGCCATCCACAGACCAAGTGAAAAAAACAAGTGCTTCTCTAAGTGTTACTCAAACCATCTCTGCTGCCGAATAACAACAGATAGGAAGCTGATGGAAAGCACCCAGAAGGAAAAAAATTGTACTGCAATGACAATACCATGCCATGGCAGACCCATAAATGGATGTTCTACAAACCCCAGACAAAGATTTCCCCCCCGAACCTTAATGACTAAATACCAAATTCATGTTTTCTGTCACGTAGCAGACACGTTCAATGAGGATTTTCCAGCCGTGGTTTTGGGGTTGCTAAATGAACTGGGGTAGGAACTCTTCCCTTGCCTTTGAAATGAAAGCTGTAGCTTTGCAGAGGGTGATGGTTGTCAGAGAGGTCTTCCAGAAACTTCCCTCCTTATTTTCTGAATTTTGCTGGAGGACAAAATGGTATTTTTATCTGCACAAGATCTGCTTGGAATATCCCTGGGGATTTCCCTTTAAAAGAGACGTTGGTTTGAATGTAAACTGCAAGAAAACCCCAAGGATACAAAAAGCCTGGCCTGCAACCACCCTATTGTTTGGGAGGGGAGAGAAAACAAGGAAAGAAAGAAAATATGCTCTGTAATCAGAATGCTTTTGAAAGAAAAAAACCCAAATGCTTTCTGGCAATGCCAAAAGAGGGGTCAGGTTGGTAGTTTCCATGCTTTATTCTCAGCCAAAATCCTTTTCTGAAAGGGAAATCTGAATACCAACAGGCAAATGTCTCAGATTAGAACCATTTTTATGGTAGTGATGAAAAGTCAATGGGTCTTTCCAAGAAAAAGAAATTCCCCTTGTTTTGCAGTTCATTTTGAATAGACTGTGGGCTTCTCTGGACTTAGCCACTAACTCAGAGGGGTATATTTGGGTAGTAACATCTACTGCTTCTACTCCTCATACTCTGGAAGAGATGTCTACATGGCATCTGGTTTGGCCAAGCCACAGTGCTATCACGCTGCCTTTCAGACGTGATCCCTCCCTGCAGACACCTGAAGCTGATCAAGATGTGCCTGCCCACCATGGTGTGCTGCCATCTCCCTGTGCCTATGGGGCTGGCAGAGGGGAGGCCTGACTCTCCCAGCCCATTCCAGAATACACCACACAGAATGGAACAGGCCCACTCATGAAGCTCCTTCCAGTGACAGAGCTGTGGGATGTTTTGAAGGGGTCAAAAACCAAGGACAAATCTGACCATGCTTGTGCATTCTAGAAGTGCTGCTTCTCTATTGCCAGCTCAGAGAAGAAGGCTCCAGAGTTCTTCTTCCTCATTCTTCATGGCCTGGCACCTCATAGCAGTATTCACTTCTGGGTAAAGCATGGCAGTAAAGGTTTCCAGTACTTTCTGGTGTGATACAGGATCCTGGTGGTATGTGAAATTGGAATGTGTAGGCAGCTGAGCTGACTCTAAAGGCTGAAAGATTAGGACTCAGACCATCAAACCCACAAATTAGCAGAACTCAGCTTAAGTAGCATAAGGCTTTAAAAACAAAGGAACCCTAAACTTCTTGGAATTCTCCTGATGTGCTTTAGATCTTTTTGAGGGAGGAGTGCAAGTCAGCAAAATTTTCTTTCCTTTTCTCAATAAAATGGATCCATAAAAAAGCAGTCCCAGGAGCTGAACACTTGAAGGATCCTATCAAATATCTCCCAGAACTGGCAGCATCTCTTGCAGCTCATGAGAATATGCTGATTTGAGAGCCCAGTTCAAGCTCTTAACACTCAGAAATGTCTCCCCCATTTGCCTTTTAAAGTCTGCACCTCCTCTGTCAATAGGTGTCAATAGATGTGGTTGCTCCTGTCTTACAAAACAAGATGCTGAGCTCTAAGCTGTCTGCTTCCAGTGCTTTCACCATCAGCTTTCTCTGTCTGTCCTTCTGTTTCCTGAACTTGCCAGTGAAATCTGTGTTTTCTAAGAGCTCTGCCTACAGCAGCTGGCTCTCAACTCTTTGTCCATCATTCTGGTTCTCCCACCTAACACACGCTTACATGAGCAGATGGGCCATGCAAGTCTCTGTTACAAGGCACTGGGGACAGCAGAGAAAGCTGGTGTCCCCCCCCCCAGGTGTCTTCTAGTGGCCACCAAACATGGTGGCACAAAGCTGTCTCCAGGCTCGAAAGGCATAGTCCACTGAGAGGAACAAACTGGGCATGGATGAAGTCTGGGGGCTTACCTGGGGAAGAGCTTGTACCACTGTGTCCAGGAGAGCTCGCATCCCAGTGGCCATTTTAAGCAGTTTCAACACTACAAGGAGAATGGAATCTTGGTCAGCAGGGCCAGGAAGTATTTCAAGCAAAACTCACAAAGGAAATCTAGCTTCAGATCTTGTGGGGAGGGTTTTCATCTCTCACATCTATTCATACCGCTGGCAAACTCACTGCATCCCAGCAGAGCCCACCAAATATCTGAACAACCTGACTACTTCCCACACCAAATAATGTTGACATCAGTATAACAGAAGAACTCCAGTGTGCCCCAGCAGGAAAATGGGAGAGTAACAGGGAGACACTTCATCAGTGAAGAGCATCAGCTCGAGCTCTGAACCTCCCTTTTCCACTGCTTCCTGCTCTTGTCTGGAATCAGTGTCAAAGGTCTGCCATCCCAGATGGAATCAGAGACCAATCTAAGATGCCACTGGCAACACCTAGCTTGTCTCTGAATTGCCTTTTGCAGCCTCATCTCCCGACTGTTCTCAAGTCGAACTGAAATGCAGGGCGAGAAGAACAAATGGGAGAAGAACCAATGGCCAAACATTTCCTGCTGTGTCTGGAGGGATGGCTGGAGACCCTACGGAGCAGGACGTACCTCTTGCTATTCGCAGCACCCGCATGATGCGGATTATCGTGGGGTTGATGGGCAGTGCAGCATTCATCTCGATTTCCTCCAGCGTGATCCCCACGATTGATAAAAGAACTATGGCCAAATCCAGCTGATTCCACCTAACAGACAAAGAGAGGACGGATGATAAATAAATCAATCATACCTGGTCAGACACCCAAGAGAAGAGAATTCTCTGTCCCTAACAAGCACAAGCACGTCCCAAGTGTCTCTCCTCTTTCATATTTAGGCCCCTAATCTTCTATGTGGTGCAAAACCAGCTCCCTGTAGCTGGCAGGCACAGTCTCTGAGCCACAAGCTGTTGTAGGCTATGACTGGGAAGTGTTCCTGCCTGTTTCCCAGTCCCCATCATCCCCCACTTTCCATGTGGAGCCACTCTTGGGGAGAAGACACCGCTAAGCTAAAGGGAACTTTGATGTGATGCAACGCAGCGGCTCCCACGTTACATCACTGTCTCTTGAATTATTCCACTTGAGTATCTTCATTGATTTGTAGCCTAACCCTTGCAGAGGGCCTTCCACACCAGCACCAGAGTGACAGTGAGATGTGAAGAAATCGTGTGTCTTTCCTACACCACTTCCCTCCTAACATTGCTCACAGCAGTTTCCAACCCTGTCAGGATAAATGAGGCGAACAAGCTGATCTCGTGGAAAAGTGTCCAATCTCACCCTGTTCCCCAGTAAGTGGCCAGACCACAACGTGCTTTCACACACATTTGCTTCTGGCTAAATTTGAAGCAGAATAAGATCTGTAGCCTCTGCAGCTGGGATCTGAAGGCTGTGGGGTTGAACACAAGTACCTGTGTCTGCCAAATGCTTTACAAAGCCAGCAGTCTACCAAAGGACTGGTTTGGACTGCAAAGGAGACTTGTTCTGAGGAACTCTATGACCTTAGGTTGACAAAACTACTCTTTTGAGGACTGGATTGATGCCAACAGGTTGTTTCTGACCTCGAAGCTGAGCCGGCCAGACTCAGTGGAGAGGCAGATTCTGGGGAAAAAGAATGTGTCTAGAATTTTATAAGATTTCCTGAACTCCTTCTGCAAAGCAGCACCAGCAGTTCTTTGAATTTTGAGTTCCTACACTATGCAGTGTGCACCCGTGGAGAGACAGCCCTTTGCTCTTTCTTGCACACAGCATGTAGTACAATCCTAGTAACGCTACATTTACCCAGCATCTGGCTTTGAATCTAGGTCAGGACAGCTCGATCTCAAACACACGAGGGTTTAAAATACTCTCACCTGTCCTTAAAGAACCTTCGAAAACCAAACGCCACCAACTTCAGAACTGCCTCGAAGACAAAAACTATGGTGAACACATAGTTGCAGTACTTCAGGGCTTCATCCAGGGACTGAAAAGAGAGACACCAGTTAGACCAGTCCAAGCTATCCTTTCCCAGAGCCCTTGCAGAGGGATTGGCAGGCGCAAGGGTGGCAAAAGTGCAGAGATGTAAGTGAAGTCCTAACAGCCTGCAGAGCTCTGTGACAAAACTGCACTAAATCACACAGCAACGCTCTAAGAAAGGGTCAGACACTGGTGCAAACAAAAACCTCGTGAGCACTTGTGCTAAAAAGGATCGAGGGTGATCAATCCTCCTCCTTCAATGCACAAATTGTTCAGACTCTGAGAAAATTTTACCCCTTCCTCTAATAAAATTGACTTCTGCTGAACTGCCAGCCTTGGGTAGACTAAAAGCCTTGATGGATCATTTCTTCACCCCAGCCTGGCAATCCTTAGGACAATGGATTTGCTTAAAACAGCTCAGAAAAATAAATAACTTTGGAGACAGCTTAAATCTCGCCTGCTTGAAAAATGTAACATCTCTAGAGCTGGGCAAAATATGTCCATATTTGGTGCAACGTCCACGCTCTCTATAGAGCTGCTCTCGGAAGTCAGGAATCCACAGTGTTTATACTTGAGGATGATGAGTGTTTATAATGGATTTTGTTGGAGCTGTAGGCCAACAATAGCAGAAGAATCTTGCCGGGACCTTAAAATAGATAGGTGCAGAGTGAAATGGCTCTTTGGTTGGGTAGGGATTTGGGGAGAGGAGGGGGGAAGAGGAATTTAGTTAAACATAGTAGAGGTCTCTTACGATAAAAGAATGATAACAGGGAACACATCAAACCAGACACAACTGGAAATAAGATGCAATAGAAGAGCCTGCAAAGCGGCATCTGCTTTGTTGCCAGGGGAAGCCTCGGGCCACAGGAAAGCTCTCCTCATCACATCTGTGTGATGACTCTGCTTTTCTGACCCCAGATAACGTGGGGTGACCGTGCACTGAGTTTTTAGGAACAACAACGGGAAGTTTTTCAGATGCTGGCATTCCTCAGTCCCCTACCATCCTTAGTTTTGTTCCAGTGCCTAAAATAAAATGTCAACTTAAAAGAATGAGGGACATTTTACTGTTTCATCCGAAAGACGCTGCCTGAGCCTGAATTCTCATTCGTGATGGTTTGTATTCAGATTGACAATGCTGTGTTTTACACAGCTATGAAACAAATACGAATAAGACCTAATCTGGATAAATAACATTTACATGCAAAATAAAGGCTGCTATGCAAAGGGATTCTGGGGGCAGACAGGCACAGAGTCGGCTGCTGTAAAACACCCAGGCCTTACCCTGTGGCTTGGTGCCCCTCTGGCTTAGGATTTGCAGGTTACCTGGCAGACCATGCAGGACCAGAAGAGTAAACACTGAGCCTAGAGCTCCGCAAATGATAAAGCGATGGAAGATTAACAGAGGTGGCAAACGGACAGGCTATAGGATTTACACCAAAGGTTTTCTTGGGAAAGAAGGATTTTATGGTACATAAAGAAAAGAAGGGTTGTACTTAAGAGTTGGCTTATTCTGAATTCATTGAGGAAAAGGAACGTTGCTGTGCATGCATTAACTTCACCTTTACATCTATTAACGGCGTGTTCTAAAGCTCTGGACTGTTTTACAGTCTGAGGGTCAGTCACAACTGGGATCAGGAGAGGAAATAGTCAGCCTGCTCTTTCCCTAGTAAAAGTTTAGCTCGCTCTCCATTAGCCTTTTTCTCTGCTTTTTTTTACACGAGAGAAGGGAAATGAAGCTTTTGGCTGAAGCAAGCGCTTCCTGAATGGCAGAGCTGACCCCAAGTTGGCTGGATTGCAGTGCTGAGCCTGGAACCCGCTGAGGCTTCTGAACACCAGGGAATGGTCTGAGGGAAGCAGGGATGGCTGCAGACCTCAGCGGTATCCCAAGGGAGCAGTGGATGATCCTCAGGTCCTCTGCTACCCCACGCTGCTGTGTTTGCAGCCAGGGAACACACTGAGGGCTGGCTCTTACCTTCGGCTGGTTGTAGTGCTCCATTGACATAGTGATGACGTTGACCCCAATGATGAAGGTGATGAAAAGGTCGAGGTAGTGGCTGGTGCAGAGGGTGTGAATGTACTTCCGTGCTGGGGAATAGTCAGCGTAGTAAGGCCTGCGTTGGGCTTCTGCAGGAAAAAGAGACAGAAAGGCAACGCAATGAACGCGGGTCCTGCCGCGTGGTGGGCGGCCATCGCAACGTGGCCCGTGGGTTGTGTCTTACACACACTCAGATTCAGCATGTGGGAGAACTGATTCAAGCAAGCCACAGGAAACAGCCAAATGCTTCAACCTAGAACCTTCAGGAACCACAGTGGTGTTATCAGGCTGAGCCAGACCTCTTGTACCTTCAGGAGGGACCTCCACAGCTTTGATAACCAGGTCTGGCTTTCTCCCAAGTGCTCTCTGTCCTTACTGCTTTTGTCTCAGGCTAGGGACAACTTCTTCACTTAATGGGATGCTTGTCACAAACCAGGAAGGCTGAGAAGCAGGATGGAAATGAGATCCAAAGCCAAGAGAAAAGCTTCAAACCCAGCAAAGCTTCAACTCCAGTTTAGAGGAAAGGCTTAGGGCAGGTGCCATCAGGCTGAGCTTTGAGTGCATCTCTCCTGATCCTGCTGATGTCAGGGATCTTCCATGTAAGAGAAAAACATAACCTGAGCTCAGCTTCTGTCACAGAAGGTTTTTGGTGTATTTTAAAGGTCTAAAGAAAAAGTAGTGATGCCTGTGGCAAAGTAGAGCATATGCATGAGGGCTGGTAGCACACAGGAGAGCATCAACAGCAATGGAGCGGGGTGCTCAGCACAAGCTATCAGCTCAAGCTCCTCTGGAAATGGAAACCCAAGGGCATGGCTGCATCTCAAAAGCCATTCAGGCTCTGACCACATGAATTTGCTATCTCTGCCTCTGGTCACGACTCCTCCTTTCATTTCTGCACATGACCAGGTTGCTGGGGCTGTTCCAAGGAGTGTTTGGACATTGCCCTGCGACCCAGTTGCATTTACTGCGTGTGTCTCTCTTAAATTAGACCGTGACCACAAGATGGCTGTGGGCACTCGGATGGAGGCAAATTCTTTTCAGACATAAGAAATGTAAATATTCAAAGAGTGTACTTGAGGTCAAAGTCAGCATGACTGTAGAATTCACAAGTGGAAGAGACATGTTGGGTCATACCAAGTCAGAGCAAGATTGTTCTTAACAGAGAGGGGTTTTTTCTCTTTTTTTTTTTTTGCAAATGTTTCAGCAAATTCAGCTTTAAATATGTGAGGAGATGGAAAAAAAAGGAGCTGCTTCACCTTAAAAATCACAAGACAAGTTCCAAAGTACTCAGTGCCCCTCTGAAATCATCATCCACTCCTCTCATCTTGCTAATATCTTACAGATGGAGGGACTCTTAAAACGAGGAGGGGTTATTTTTTTGGTAGTGCAACCGATGCCAGATTAGAATCCAAAACCCTAAAATAAATTGGATAAAGGGAAACTGAATCTGTTGCTTTCTTTCAGCTGTTATTTTTTTTTTCTTTTCTGGTAGTTAAAAGTAGAGTGGAGGCATTTGAAAAACATTTCCTTCCGACCAGGGTCACCTAGACTTATTTTTTCTGCTAATGGGCATGGAAGAACAAGATGAAAACAAGCCCAGTTGTTTTCGAATACATTTTTTTGCCATTGCTTTCATGTGCTTTAGTCCCATCTTGGACTGGTAGGGCTGTCTTTGCTACTGAGTTCAGCTAATCTTCCAGTGTATCTAAATAATAATAATTAAAAGATTGCCATATACTATTTAGTTAAGCCTGTGCCACGTGCCTTCATGTGTATTCAGGATTACGACATACTTCTTTAGTTATTTTTGGAAATGTCTTCCTGAGAATGCAGAAAAAAATCCTCTTGTTGGGAGGTCTGACAAGGTCCAGCCAGGCTGTGCCTGGTCAGCTGGTTGCTCAGAAAACTCAGGACAGGTTTAACTTGAGCTGGGATGAAGGAGCTTGAGGATTTCCTTACTCATTTAGGATGAGCTACACCCCTGAAGCCAGGTTAACAGATGAAAAAGAAACTTCTCCTGGGGGAACACGTATAAGGACAGCCTGGGATAAAGGTGACAAGGCACTGAAACACATGCAACAACACCATCATGCTCGGTGCAGTAACCCATGCAATGTCCATTAGAGGAGATACTGCTCATGCCAGGCTAACGGAGGTGAGCAGGGGTGTGCAGGATGGACAGGCAGCTCCTGCTCTTGGCGATGCTGGTGTTAGGTCAGGACGATGCCATGAAGGCAGAGGGTTGTGGCAGGCTGAAAGCAGTGAGAGATCAGCCACACAGCGGCTCTGACTCCATGTAAGCAGGAAGGTGGCTGCGTTTCAGAGCTCCAAGGCCCCTCAGCTCTGCTGGGTCACTGGTGACTCCCAGTCCCTTTAGGAACAGGAGTTTCACCTCAGTCAGCAGCACAGCAAGTGGCTCTGGCCCCCTCTCCATTCAGACAGACATTTTCACCTCTTAGTAAGAATACACTACATTATTTTCCCCACTTTGGGTGCCAGTATTCACTGCACACACCTACTGCTACAGCCTGCTCAACCAGAGCTGCAGGAGAACCTGCAGGAGCAGAACAGAGGACCATGGGGATGTGGGCACAGCCAACAGGGAACGTCTAACGCATCATTACTGACAGGAGGCAAAACACAGCCTGTGCCTGGTTTCTCCAGGGAAATGATTTTGGAGATGAGACCCCAACTAGCAGATTTGAATCAAACACAGACAACTATCCCTTCAGCTGCAGCCAACGGTTCGAATTGGTGGAAATACAGGAGGGAAAGGAGAAACCATCAGACATATGCAAAAGGAAACCCACAGTCCTTCCTCGCCCCCGCTTCTGGATGTTGGCTAATGCTCGAATCGCACCTCTCTGCAGAGCATTTAAGCTTCTTTGCTTATGATTCTGCTGACATGAAAATTAATGAAGCCTCGTCTCCTAGCTTAAAAGCCTTTAAGTTGGCATTCCAATTGCAAGCTACAGCTCCTCCATTATTCTCCTCTGCATGAAACATTAGAAAGCCCTAATGGGTTTATATGCATGCTTGGCACAGAGTAGCTCTATACCTGCAGCTGCCTGGAAAAATAAGCAAGATGGTTTGATAATTCCCTAGCTGGAGATACTAAACACTGCGATATGCAGTGCCCAAAATTTTAGTTACAGCTCAAATGTTTCTGCTGGATACAGAAGATGGTTGTGGCACCGAGAGCAGACTAATTTAAATACCACTGTGTGCAGCCCACGATTGTTCACCCCGAGGGAGAAAGGTTTACAGGCAGTGCTCTGAAAGGCAGCTCTGCTGGGTTGGAAAACAAAACTGGCCTCTTCCTTCTATAATGCCCAGACATTCAAGCTCTGCGTTGGGAAATGTCTTGGAGAAACACGGCGGTGGCCACGCTCCTCTTCTACAGAGTGGAAATCAGGAAAAAGGTTTTTCCTGATTCCTCCCTCAAGGGAAGGGATTCTGCCCCTCTGCTCTGCTCTGGGGAGAGTGCTGGGGCCAGCTCTGGAGACCTCATCACAGCAGAGACAAGGACCTGTTGCAGTGGGGCCAGAGGAGCCCCAGCAATGCTGGGAGGGCTGGAACCCCTCTGCTGGGGGAGGTTCAGCCTGGGGAGACCTTCTGGGGACCTTGCAGGACTTCAAGGGGCCTCGCAGAAAGATGGGGACAGACTTTTGATCAGGGTCTGTTGAGACAGGACAAGGGGTGATGGTTTAAACTAAAAGAGGGAGATTCAGACTGGAGAGGAGGAAGAAAGTTTTGCTGCTGAACGGGGTGAGAGGCTGGCCCAGGCTGCCCAGAGAGGGGGTGGCTCCCTACTCCCTGGCACCATTGCCTCTGGGTGCAGATGGCCCTGCTCCCTGCAGGGGGTTGGACCAGATGAGCTTGAAAGGTCCCTTCCTGCCCAAAACATTCTATAATTTCCCTTGTCTGAGTTCTCAGTTTTTCAGGGCTTCCCAGAGACCAGTGACTTGGTGACACTACTGGAAGGCTCTCTCTGCTCCCCAGCTAGGTCCTCTCCAGGGTCATGTCAGGCATTCCCAGCTCTTCCTGCACTGCTTTCAGCACACAGTGTCACCCAGACCCTGCTTGCTGCCTTTGAAGCCCTGAGCACTGCCTGTGTTTGACCTGACATCGTGCTCTGCTCCACTGCAGATACAGGCAGGATTTGGCCCTGTATCCTGAACGCAGAGGAGATCAAGCCAATCCATGTGGTTTTAATCAAAAACTTTAATCTGGGGAGGCTGGTTTCGGTCTGTGTCTTCTGAGAACCTCATTAAAAGGTTAGGAGCTGCAGGATTATTAAATTACACTACACTTGTTTACATAGTAGATATATGGATGGAGGTAGTGACTGTGTCAGAAAAAAATTCTAGTTTATCTTGAATTTTTACCTTCAGATGAAAAAGCACACTGTGCCTTTCTGCCCTTAAAACCACATCAAATGCATTTCTACAGTGTATTCAACCCCCTGCCCTCTTTTCTGGTGTCACTCTCTTCCAATCCCTTCAGAAAGTGGCCCTCGAATGGGAAATAAGAAACTTTTTGGAAAGGTCTGAGGTGGTGAGTGACAGCAGAGATGTGGGCTGAGAAGGATCTTCCTGCCAGGCTCCTGAAAGGCCTAAAAAGTACCCCCCTCAAAACAGACAGGTGATGATTCCCCATCCCACCTGCATGGGGTCCGGTGAAGGAGCCGTGTCCTGCTGCAGGGCTGTGCTCTCCACGGAGCAATCCCTCTGCCAGGCTCACAGCTCTGCACACAGGGTCCAAACCCCGAACCCAGGCTGCAGAGTGAGGAATGTTGGGATGGGACCATCCAGGCACTCAGCAGCTGAGGCTTAACCCACGTGCAGCCCTGAGACCAAGCCTACCATGGCTCAACGGGGAGCTCTGTGTCCGTAGGTACCTGCGGATGCCCAAAGACCTCAATAGGCAGAAACACACAAGGTTGCTACACACAGAGGAGATTGCAGACAGGAGACAGGACACAAAGACAAGATGCCAGGCAGACAGGGTGAGTCCAGATGGACGGGTGTTGCTCAGATAGCACGTGTTAGCTCCGCCGGATTTCATTCTTGTTACCAGCCCTAATTCTTCCTCCCGTTACAGTCTCTTCAGGCCACTGAAATGGCAACTGAAGTGAAATCCTCTCTGCTTCGGCTTTCCAACATGGGCTCCTTGCTCCTCCACCCTCCTCTCCTGTGCCCATCCCACCCTGTGGCAACTGGTTGCTTACCAGCTTCTCCATAGGGGTGAGAGACACAGTGCTGGGGCACGTGGAAAGCTGGCCAGCCCATTGTCACCGTGCAGCAGCCCACGCCTGCCCGTGCACACAGACACTTCCCCCCCACCCAGAGACGCTGCCACGCACGGCACCAACCACAGCTCACATCTTTCTGAGTCTGCCACAGTTTTGTTTTTTTTTCCACCAAATCCATCATCTTCTAAAGTAACCAGGAGGTGAAAACTCCTCCCGTTTGAATTAGGGAAAAAAAAAAGTCCATGAAAATGTAAATAGTAATCTTCCAAAAAGTGTATCAGGTATTTGATTTCACCGTGTAAACAATGTGAATTTGGATGCCACACGGTCCATGCTGAGCAGAGGCAGCAGGTAGGAAACCTCAGAGCCAGATGAGCTGAAGTAACCTCCAGGAAGCCCAGGACATGGGCAGACATTTAGCCTCTCAGTTGCTCTATTGCACTTGATCACCTTCCAGAAAGCTGTCCTCCTCCCTGCGTGCTCTCAGAGAAATGCTACAACCCACATCTGTGCAACGCCTGGGTCCGTGGTCTGAAATATCTCCTTGACTCTCTCCTTCAAGAAAGCTGGATAACGAAGGGCAGTGTAACCATGTCCATCACCTTGACAGGGACTGGCTCTTTTCAGCGTCTAAGCAGCGAGTCACAGACAGGCTTGTAATAAGATTTATGTACTAATCAGGAAGAGCAACTGCCTGTGGTTAAGCTATCCCTTCTTACCTGTGCCCCGCTCTGTTTTCTCTAAGGATGATTAATGTAACTGTAAACTACACTTTTGTAAATGTAAATTGTAAATAAGTTTGGGGTTTTTTCAGATAAACTTAGGAGTTTATCTGAATGCTTTCTTGGGCCAGCACATCAGGGTAGAAATACTGCACAATCAGGAGGACTCTTGAGAGCCTAAAACTGATTTCTCTTACTGTGTTGGAAATGCTGCCTTCAGGATTTCCACTTCTAATCCTGGCTGGAACCTCAAGCTCAAAAACCAGAATGGGAAAAGGGAAAATGAAATTGCATTTGAACTCTTCCAAATCTCTAAAGGGATTCAACGTCTGTTTGTGGCTGGCTAGTTTGATCTAGATCTCATTTCAACCCAGCTACTTAACTCACACCTAGCTAACACGGGATGGGCTTGACCTTCACTTTGGTGTCAGGTCAGTCTGTCCTTAAGGCCATGGTGCAGACATTTAGTGCTGAGGTCTCCCATGGCTCTACTAAAGAAGACCACGAGCTGCGAGGGGTACAGCTGCCTTCTGACTCAAGTGTGGAGGGATGGAGCAAATCACCTGGGGTTTCTACTAGCAGAGCCTCTGACTGTTATGTCCTTACAACCAGGACTATTCGATCTAACTGTGGCTTTCCCAGCTGAGAATGGATACCTCTGGCTTGATGTCTGGGAGACAACAGGCTGCTTGTCACAATGAGGTCCTTCCAGGAGATTACAGAGGGCAGCCCAGCACTAGGCAAAGAGCCACAGGGCTGCTGCGGCAAGCGGGGCCAGAAGCACTCCAGCCTTACCCCTGACTGAGCTCACCTTTGATCACGGGAGCCAAGTTCCCTCACTTCTTGCCAACATCTAACGCAGGCTATCCCTGTTCACTGAAACTGGCGGGGAGGTTGGTCGGGGGGCTGGTTTCCTGGCAGTTTCCCTGGGAATACCCACCAGGTGCTTTAGGCAGCTTGTCCCTGGTGGAGCCTGCCAAGGAGCAGTGAAGGTGAGAATTAATACACGAGAACCCCTGGGAAGGTTTGGGTCAGGAAAGGAGCACAAGCTTAGGGTTTTTTTTCCGGTCTGGTTTCCTTGTCCTTGCTAGATTTACTAAGAAGCAGATTTCAGCTGAAGACCTCCTGTTGCACCCTAACGGCCCTGCTGCTGGCCAGCATTTCCACACAGACTGTTTGCAAGGCCAAACCAAGTCCCAGCACATTGCTCAGCAGTGAAGGGCTCTCCCAGCCTGCGATGGGGCAAGCATCTCTTGTAATGGACATCTTCCAGAGAAGGATTTTCTGGACAGCCTCGCCTTGGGACTCCATTCCTCTCCCCAGGGCTGTCGGGTTGTTCATGCCCTCATGCAGCATGTTCATGGCATGCGGGGCCATGCGCTAGGACTCTAAAAAGCATCACAACTATTTTGTCTAAGAAAAGAATTAAGAAATCAAACCACCACCATCATCAGATGCAAGCGGCACATTAAGCCCCGAGGCCACCCTCGGGACTGGCCTTGACACGCACAATGAGCATTGCGGCTGTTTACTCGCTGCGTCCCTTGGTCACACCGCCAGCTCCTGCTCGGTGCTCGGGACACCTTGGCCTTGCAGAACAGAAGACTCTGCTTGGAGGAGGAGATGTTCTCCCCAGCCAAGTAAACAGGTAATGCTTTACACCAGGCTTGCAGAGGACAAGTCCAGGGCGTTGGCAACCCAAGACTTAAGGTACCGCCAAAGAGGTAACGAAGCAAAACAACCTCTTAAATCCCATGGAAACAAAACCAAAGGAAAACGAAAGTCTTGCTTTGGGAGCAGGCAGGGCTCAGAAAGATTTTGGTTTGTAATGCAGTCTACCGACCAGACAGGTATATCTCCTTACTCCTGCGCTTTTTCTCCAAGCGTCTCAGCCGCTTCTCCTCCCGACGCCGGGCTTCCTCTGCCTCCTGGTGCTGTCGGCACTTGTGAAAGTTCTCCACCACCACCCCCACAAACATGTTGAGCACGAAGAAGCTGACGATGAGCAGGAAGGAGATGAAGTAGAGAAGCATCCAAGGGTTATGGTTCTGGATGGGCTGGTAAGGTGAGGAATTAAAAATCAAGAGAAGAGAAGCGGCATGGACAAAGTGCATGTAAGTCAGGATATTGGGCACTCTATAGCAACAAGAGAGCACAGAGCACTTTTGTGGGGAGGAGGAGAGGGCTGGGAGGAGTTATGAGATCCTTCCCAAAACAGTTTCCTCTCATTCGCTTTCTCACTACACGGGGCACAGCCACTGAAAAGCTACTCAGTGGAGAATGGAAAAGCTTGGCAGCCCAAGGGGTGGTCAGGACCTCAAGAAGGTCCTGTAGCTCTGCTGCTTCATGGGATTCAAAAACTCCAGAGCCACCCAGGCATGAGGTTTCTGAGAGCAACATGGATGGACTCTACAGTACATTTACCTGCTGGTCAATGCCCACAGCATCCAAACCATCATACATGATGTTCACCCAGCCATCTTTGGATGAGAGGACAAACAAGGACATGAGGGCCTATAAGAAAACAAAACAAACAATCAGAACAGATTGGTCTTGCATTTTAGTCCCCAGAAAAGAAGTGAACAACAGGCAATGCTCAGCAAAATCAGTCCACAGCTCAAAACCCATCTTGCCTGGAGTTGGTAGAGGAATGCAACATGTTGTGTCTTGCTTTTACCTATTTCCATATCTGGCTCAAAAGCGAGTTGACGATGGTCATTTGCACTCCTTTCCCCTCCCATATAAGCTGCCTTTTGCTCAGGCAGCTCAGGCTTTCTGGTCACCAAAGCATGATTAAAAATCAATACGTCAGGCTGGCCCAATGTCATGGGGCTTTGAAAATCAGTAATATATCCCAGCTCCTACTATGGGCTGTCCTGCTCTTCAGACAGTAGAAAACACCTTATTTTTTTCATTTCCAAACATAACACCTACAAATCAAGAGACTAAAAGTGACAGTTGAGGACCATACATGAGGGACAGTTGAGGACCATACATGAGGGACTGTATGCAACAGCAGTGGCTTTAAGACTACACTCTCCTATAAACAAGGAATTATAACACTCTAGGAAGTCTGGCTGCAAGAGGTCAAGAGGTGACCTGATCCATTTTAACCCAGTTAGGGTTGCTTCCAACAGATGAATGACTACATTGTTCTTGGAAACTTCCTACGGTGGAGGTTCCACACCCTCCTTGAGGAATAGATTTTAAGTGCTTATCCATTAAAAGCTGGTAGAGAAAATGCCTGCAATGAGGACTTTACCTGTCCCAAATTGTCAAAATTGTATTTCCTCCGAACCCATCTGTAGTGTGCATTAGTGCAGTCGGTCTTCGTAGTGATGTTTTTTACATCAGGACCATCACAGTAGTAGAACTTGCCTTTGAAAAGCTGCAATTGAGAAGCAAAAAAAAAATAAAAATATTAAAAAATATCCTCTTTCCTAACACCTAACTGAAATCTTCCTTTGGAGAGCTTTAAGCTTATTGCTTTCACCTAAACCCCAAGGGGTAAGAAAAACAGCTTCTCTTTTGCAGCAGTCACTTACAGATGGTCGTGGTGAAGGAAATACTTTACCTGGACCCCTAAAATCCCAAAGATAATGAAGAAAGCACAGCAGATGAGAACGATATTCCCAATAGGCCTCAAGGAGGAGATCAAGGTTTCTACCACCAGCTTCAGACCTGGTGCTCTGCTGATGACTCTGGAAAAGAAAAGCAAAACAATAAAGCTTTTAATTTTTATGCACGCCCTGTTATTCTGTGGTTGCTCTACCTCCACTGCTTGGGCTGCAGCGAAGCTAACACAACCTTCCTCTACCTGCAGGCAGCACTCACAGCCAGTTAGTGACTTATCTGGACAACCAGAATCAGGGAATCATAGACTGGTTTGGGCTGGAAGGAACCTTAAAGATCATCTCATTCCAACCCCCCTGCCATGGGCAGGGACACCTCCCACTAGAGGAGGTTGCTCTGAACCCCATCCAACCTGTCCTGGAACGCCTCCAGGGATGGAGCATCCACAGCCTCACCAGGCAACCTGCTCACAGAACATTCACAGTCACATTAGATGAAGCGTAACCCTGTCAGCAGGGATTGGACAATTGCTTAGCAGTAAGCAGAGGGAATGCTCTCTACAGGCAGCATATCACAGAGGTGCACTCTACAAGGCTATTTGTACCTCAGCCCAGAGAGCTGATCCCCTCGGAGGTCTCTCTGTTCCAAGCAGAGGGGTGCCCACCAGGCAGGAACCCACTTCCTAATACAACATCTAAAGAGCTTCACAGTGGTATTAGAGAGAATTCCTTCTCCTCTTTCTACCAGCTCACCTGCCTTACTGGCCTGGGCACCATGACAACTTTTCAAACAAAGTAATTTTATTTTGTTTCCTAATTAGTTCCTGAACTGACTCTTAGGTACCAGGAACTTGTGATCAACAGCTCCACAGTCAAAGGGTCATCCCATTAAAGAGCAGCTTGCTTGCTGTGAGAGGCCAGGAATGCTCTGAGCACAGCCTGAAGCAGCTTTTGGGTGTTATGGCGAACTAGTGTTTTCCTTTCCTGTATGAGCACCTGGAGAATGGCTCTCCCATGGGTGACTGAAAAATGTGTTTGCACACGTGAAGTGTAACAAGCCCAAGCCAGCTTTTCTGTGAAGGCGGCTGTTTTGACTGAAGAACATCAAAGCTTTTCTTAGGAGGGCCCTGTAGAGGGTATGAATCCTTGCAGGTAGCTTGAGCTTGCACCTCTAATGATGCTTTCACACCTGCCAAACACGGAGGAAAGGGGAGAGCTGTGTGCTGCAGGGACAAAGCATTTCAGCAGGGTCTGGTTCAGCAGCGCATAACGTGGCAGTTTGAACTGCACCTACAAAGTGTTAGGAATGGTCCCTGGAGTAATCCCAGAAGAGGCTGCAATAAGTGAAGCCATCGTGAGAGGTGATGAATTCCTCTCTATTAATAGGATCTGGCCTCGTTATTCTCCAAGACCAATTCCCTTTTTCTCCCACTTTACATTTACTTATGAATTGCCTATGCCCTGGTTTCTGTTCCTAGTTATGTGTGTTGAGACAGGTACCCCGCGGTGCTGCCAGGCCAAGGCTTGTCCAGAGTGACCTCCTGCTGAGCCAGGACTGCAAGGGGACCCCAATGCCACCAGCAGAAGGGACGGTGGGAGCAAGAGAGGAGACACACTCACAAAGTTACTTGTCATAGGGAAACACAGAGCAGCAGACAAATAGCTGTCGTTCTTGTGGTCCTGAGCCTCAACAAGATTACCTCTTGCAATTACTCCCATAAGCAAGCAGCTTTTCATCAGAAAGCCTCCAGGTCTCAGGAGGTGCCTATCTTATTTCCCCTGAAATTTCATGAGAAAAGGCTCATGTTTCTTATAAAGCAGCATGGAAATAGAACAGGAGCCGCGAGCTGAAAATATCCCTCAAGCGTTACCGCTCTTTGTCATTGCATAATGGTAAACAAAATCCAAATTCTCTTTATTCCTTTTCTCAAACACCAAAAGCATCCCCCCTTCCTCTTCCTAGCTGAGAGCGAAATCATTTTGCAGTGCTGTTAGATATGCGGGCACAGGAGAGCAGGTAAAGATGCCGGAGCTTATCAAATTATTGTCAGCACCCGTTCAATTGCAAATTCTCTCCGAGCTGCCGCGACCTCTTTTGCTTGGGAAAGCCTGTGAGGGTGTGCAGTTTAACGAGGAGCCAGACTGCTTTGTAAAAGGGTGATAAAAATGCAGCATGGAGGAGACATTCCCTGTGCTTACTGCCAGGGTATGATAACACCCCTCACTCCAAACTCCATCCGCTCTTCTACCATGCTGGTGAAGATGAATTATATTCGAACTAATTTGTTTTCAGTTTCACTAGATAAGAGCTCCCTAAAGTTGATTCTACCCACGCTGTGTTTCAGCTTTTTGTGTTATTAAGCAAGACCTTGATAGATCACATGCAGATTTTAAAGCTCCTTCGTCTTCCAGCACAAAGCAAAGTCAGTCACCCTATCGGTGAGCGTACCGGAGAGGTCTCAAGGTCCTCAGAAGTCTCAAAACACGAAGGACTCCCAGGATCTTAGCTCCGCCTGCTGATGCCATGGAGACGATAATGTCAATGATAGATACAAAGACCAGGACTCCATCCAGGACGTTCCAGCTGCTCTGCAGATAGGTGTTCTCCCCGGAGAAGAAGCCAAGAGCTACCACCTACAGCCAGGAGAAGAGAGATGTTTAAATCTTCACCTAGATCATAACCATGTCACGTTCTATTCTGATGGGCCTCACTATGGGCCATGGGATGAAGATGTAATTACCTTAACCATCATCTCAGCCACAAAGATTGCAGTGAAGATGTAATTAGAAACACTGAGGAATATCCTTTCCTGTAAAACACAGCAACAAAGAAGAGGCAAGTTATTTAAAGACATTAGAAAACAAATAACTTTCATCTTGCAGGTCTTGCCCTGACAAGACTAAGCCCTGCATGCTGGATCAAGGAAGAAAATGACTCAGGTACTCACCGTGCTGTGTGGGTCTATGTCTGGTCTCTCCAGAGCTATAGTGATGCAGTTAAGAAATATGAAGACCAGCACCACGTGATCAAACATTTTGTGGGCAATCACCTTCTGGCACATCACTCGGAACCTGAAGAAAATGGTGGGGAGAAAAATATCCTTCAGATGTTTGGGTCAGCAAGAGACTCCCTCCTGAATTCCCTCGAAAGCCTTCAGCAGCTGTCCCACCAGTACCAGCTCAGATGGAGAGCGAGTCTCGGCCGCTAGAGTCAAGATGCAATAACAGCCATGATTAATGCTGGTTAAACCACCCTTCTTCCTAGACAGGCGTGGGGTGAACCACGCAACAATTCTGCCCATGCGTACGTAACAGAAAAAGAAGTTACCTACAAATCAGGAATTGGGTTTCTAAACTTCTCAGTGCTTCTGCACCAGAGGGGGATTTTTCTCTCGGGAAGGCCAGATAGAAATCTACTCTTCTGTTACTGCAAAAACCTGGTGGGCTGGCATTTCACTGGGATTTCTTACCGATTCTGCGGGGAGAACAAGTAGAGGGACCAGTCTTCGTGACTCTTGCACCACCGTGGTTTGTAGGGCTCCAGGGTTTTTCGAATCCGGTAGCAGTAACTCTGGATAGAAAAGAAGAAAAACCTTTTCTTCCTCTTTTATTTTCCTGCCTCTTCAACTTTCACAGTCCTTTAGTGAAAGGGGATAGTACACAGCTTTTCACAGACCCCGGAGGGAGTCATGGCTTTTGGGACAGAGCTGTGGCAGGCACTGTCACATTTGTCCAACAAAATAGGGAGGAAAGAGGTGGAAGAAAAGGGCTGCTGTACAGTGAGATACGAACATAACAAAGCAAGACTTTCTAGGCAGGTATTATTTTGAGATCCAAAGTTGTGTCAAAAGCAAAGAGGCCTCAAACAACCAAAAAGTTAAATAGAGAATATTCTTTCTAGGCTTTCAAGCCTTTGAGATGCCCAACAGTTCTTGTGAGCAAAGACATTAGCTGCTGTGCCTTACAGTTCATTTTTGGAAGCACCCTGGGCCAGTGGGACAATCACAATCAGTCCAAAAACCAAGTAAGTGCACGGACAACCCCTGGGCAGTTTTACAGCATTAGAGGTCACTGCAAGGTAACAGCCCAACCTGTTAGCTAAAAAATCTTTTGGAAAGTGGATGCCCATTCCTCAGATCTGGATTCATTTTGTCCACACCAGACATTAGGCAATGACACATTTCAAAGCCTGATTTTTCAATCAGCCCTTCTGGGAGTGGAAAAGCCACATCTACGCACGAGAGCCCAACTTCCCCCTCAACTCACATCATCCATGTCATCCTCATAGTCCATGGCATCCTCCTTGTGGCCGTCAACACGCAGGAAGAACTCGCTGGGGACGTGAACCATCTTGCCATTGCAGTCTTGGTACTCGGCGGGCAGAACGGCCACGGGGCTGAGACTGAGCGAGTGACGCGCGGTGGGCAACTGGAGCAGCTCAGGCAGGTCCAGGGAGCTGCGGTAGTCCAGGGACTCTGCCCGGCGGTGAAATGAGGGCCTGCTGACCGTGCTGGACTTGGCGTCATCGGAGTCATCGTCTGTGCTGCCTTTTCCCTCCCCCGAGAGCAAGGATTCTCTTTCTCCTGACTGGTTCTTCTTCTTGAGGCTCGGGGCTCTACCCAGGCTATTCCAGCTGGAGCGACGGCTTCCCCAGTTGCTGCTGGTGGCCCAGTTGGCGCAAGGGGAACTGCGGAGGCTGGACTGAGAGAGGAGAAAGACATTTGAGGGTTTGTTTGCAGGAGGAAGGCAAAGGATAAGGCATTTTGCCCAGACTGGAAGACCCACCTTGTTGCAAGTCACGTCTTCCCCTTCCAGATTCCCTCGCTACTCTGATTTCATCATGCCAATGTCTTGAGATGGGAGACAAGCACCCAGCTAAGCCCACACTGAAAGTACTCTCTGAACTACACTAAATCCCCTGTGCTGCATGACTTCCTACTGCCCTGGCAGCATTACCTCGGGGTGAAAATGAAATCCGAAGATGCTGCTGCTGAAGGAACATTTTCTTTCCTCATGTTCAAGTGCTTCCCTGGCTTCCAAAGGGGCTCTGGCACCTCAGGCACACAAGTGTCTATTGGAAACTGAGCCCCCATTTGCACTACTTTCTCTGTGATTTGCTGCATAAGGAGATGGAAAGAACATTTCTCCTACAGTGAATTTCTGGTGCCAGTCGATGTGTCAGGGTGCTCTGACTGGCAGGTAGTTGCCAGGGTGAGAGAACTTAAGGACAGAGCAGAAAAGCTAGAAGGAAAGCTCCATTTCCCTCTATGGCTTCCTCCCAGCACAAAACAAGGCAAACTGCCTTCCTCCTCCTCCTCAGTGTTGGCCAGCTCTCCTCTGACTGCTTCATCTTCCTTTGGCTGGTGGCACGGATGTGCACTCGGAGAGAGGATTCAAATGACGAACAACCCTCTCCAGCAACTCACAATCCCATGAAACCCCAAGGCAAACAAGAGTCATCTCTATTTTCTTTTCAAAAGCATTACCTTGACTAAGCAGCTTACCAAAGGGGACAGTGGCTCTGCCTCTGTGTGAAGAGCCTTCACGGTCTGCTGCCTTGATTTGAACACGATATTGCAGTTCCAGAGCAGAGGAACGGGACAGATAAGCAGCAGCAGAAATCCACTTTGTCTATTAACTCTGCTCCATCTGTTTTGCCAGGGCTGCCCTCCCACCTCCCTCTTGCCAGCAAAATGCAGTCAGTTGCCAAAACAGTCAGCTCCAGCCAGATCTCTGCTCCGTGAGCTGTGTCTGGTGGCAATCGGTCCGTTCATTCCTCGTTTCCCCTGCTTCCCCTCCAGTGGGGCTGCTGGACTGCAACTGGAGCTCAGCTGCTGTGTCAGTAAGGACAAATCTTTCATCTCCCTTGACGCAAGGTGGATTCAAGATGCAACCCCTAAACCACCGTTGGGGAGAAACAGGCCTCACACTCAAACAAACACTTGACAGCTTCTCCAAGACACCACGAAATTCCAGTGTGGTTGGCAAAAGGTGTCTGCTCCTCCTCGGAGGGCTTTGCTGGAAGAATTGCATGAACTTCTGACTCGTCTCAGGTCACATCTCTTGACTCATCTTAGGTCACATCTCTCCAGTGGCTTGGCATGGACTTCCAATCAGATACTAGGCAGAAAACCACTGAATCCCAGTACATCCCTGTCTCCTCTCTTCCTATACTCACTGTCCTTGACTGTTGTCACCGTCCTGCCCCAGCATGGCACACCCACTCCTTTCTCCCTTCTGACTCCGTTCTCCTGATTTTCCACATACTTCTCACCTCTACCACCCTCCTTTTTAATTTCCAGCAACGTGGCACAGATGAGATATACGTGTGTGTGGTGGTGGGCACACACAACCCCCCGCCACGGTATAATCTCATCTGTGCCGCTTGCAGGCACTTGAAGGAGAGTCGTTAGCAGTAGGAACCTACCAAGGACTTCTGATCGTAGCTCAAGGGGTCTAGAGAAGCGTTACTCCCTCTCCTCGAGTCCACAAAAGTGTGCACGGAATCCACGTGCGGGGAACACTTCGGCGTGGGCATTGGTGTGGCAGCAGTGCGCATGATGATAGGAGGTGGCATGCTTCCCCTGCCCTCCAGGTGTCCGTTTGGGGTGACAGCAAGAGAGTACATCTTCATCTCTGGAGAGAAGGGGAGAGAGGATACGAGGTGAATGCTCAGCTACAGAAATCAAAATGGACAGTGCTTCTTGGGTCTTCTAGGAACTCTGCCAAATGGAGATGATGAAATGTTGCGGGTGATAAGATGACACCTACCAAAGGTGTTAGGGCAAATGTCACAACCTTTTCAGAGGCCATCAACCCTGCCTGGACTCCTGAAACTCACTGGCCTCCAAAGGAAGCTTTTGCTCACTCTTTCTTGGGATTTAGAGAGTGGAGATACAGTTTGGGGGGACTGTGAGAGAGTCTCCTGGGTACAGATATTGAAGACTGGCTCAATTCACTCTAGGAAGTTAATCTTTTCTCCTTGTCATACTGTCTTGCACAGAGACTTTTATGCAGTTCTGATGTGCTCTGAATTCCTTCATGGGGAAGGCACTACATGAACGTTAGTCATTGTCTTTAGTTATCTGCTCAGGAGATAGGAAATAGAAGTTGCATCCACCCATCTAGAAGAGAAGACCTCCTGTAACAGAGAAATCTAACAGCACATCTCTGTGGTGGTCTAGGCTTTCTCTCACATCCCTGGTCTTTCTGCAATTGCAGAAAGCATCTCTTTTAGCTGTATGGCAAGTACAGGCTGCAAAACCTGCATTCATACTGAAGACACAGAATCACAGCATGGTAGGGGTTGGAAGGGACCTCTGAAGATCATCGAGTTCAACCCCCCCTGCCACAGCAGGACCAAAACTAGGGCAGGTCACTCAAAAATGCATCCAGACAGGGCTTGAAAGTCTCCAGAGAAGGAGACTCCACAACCTCTCTGAGGAGTCTGTTCCAGTGCTCTGTGACCCTTACAGTAAAGAAGTTCTTCCTCATGTTGAGGTGGAACCTCCTGTGCTCAAGACTGAAGACAAACCAGACACAGCCCCTCCAGCCCTGCAGAGTGCTCAAAACCAAAAGCCTTAACTTCTAACATGGAACTAACACTGAACTAGCCTCTGTTTTACTGGGATTAGTGGGCTCTGGCTGAATAACTGCAGAATCAGTCTAAAGGAGAGGGAAGGATGGAGCATCTGCAACCAACAGGGAAGAAGTACAAGTCTGCAGTGAAGAAATCCAAGCGAGTGCCTTACGCCTGCTAGTTTTCTCCAGCTGGCTGCAGTTGTAATGCAGGGTGCTCCTATTGTATCACCTCTTCAGTTGCTGGCTTGTGCACAAATACCTGATCTGCACCGCAGAAGTCCGTGGGAACTCTGCCATTCACTTTGAGCTGTGGAAGATCCAGCTCAAAATTTGTTAATCTGCACTACACATTCCTCTTGCCAGTGTATCCGTTTACAGACCAGTGGCATTGTAATAGAATTGTTAATGCCCTTATGCTGTTTAGTCACTGGTTGGCATCTATGAGGCTTGCGGAGACACACAATTGCTCATGGACTTTGATGGCAAGCTCAGCTCTGTTTTCTATTCCTGTATCACCTGAGGTGACATTATTTCTTTCCCCTAGAACTCACTCATTTTTTGAAGCTGTTCAGCAAACGGTGCAAAGCTGGGGCGTAGTTGGTGCTGTGGATTCCTTGACAGCTATTTGCAATGGGAGTTCGTGTTTGGAATTTGTTGCTCCACCTGAAGACTGAGCAGCTCCATCACCTCGCTGCGATCCAGCTCTGTCTCAGCTTCCCCAACAAATTACTTCTGCCCCTTCCTCAGCTGAATTCCATCTGCTCACCACAATCAATATCATTTCCTTAGCTGAAATGAATCTTGGTCTAGAAGCATTTACAGGAATCCTAACAAAAGCCCAAGCCAAGAATCGAAGTAGAGAGGAATTAAACTGGCTCCTGTTTGCCATCGTGCTATTCCCTCTGCTAAAATATGGATCATTTCCCGTCCCCATCTGGTTGCAAACTCGATGGAGTGAAGGCTGTCAATTATGATTCCATGTTTATGGTACACTAGTACAATGTGGCCTTACCTCGAATCAATTGCCAGCCTCTCTGGTAACACAAATGAAAAGCTACATTTCCATCAATCAAACCTCACCTAAATGCATTTGTGTGAGAAACCAAAAAGAACAGATGAGAACATGATTGATTTGAAGAGCTGCTGAGAAGTGGTGTGAGAATATTGCTGTCAGCAAACCATTCTGTGGTAATGCTACAGAAGAAACGATGAGATGTATCTAAATATTCTAGTTTAGTTTAAATTAGAAGAACATCTGTTTAAAGGAAATAGCAACGCTCATTTAGCTTTCCTGAACAGGTAGCTTTTTGCATTGCTGCTTTGTTAACAAAGCTATCGGATTAACTGCCGAATAAAACTGATTCTTCCACTTTATCCTCCAAGTTTTTTTATGAGAAGATGACTGGAAGCAGAGTTGTAGCTCTCAGATTCCCAGGAAAATGTAGAGGCAAAATCCTACCTGTTGCTCGGAGGTCCTTTAGCTTCTCAAAATCATCATCGAAGTTGGCAGATGTCTTGTCTTCATCTGTGTCTGACCTGTTGGCATCACCCTGCAGAGAGGAGAGAGAAGGATAATGAACAGATTCAGTTCATTTAAACTTTAGTACAGAGGCTATTTGGATTATTCAGCAGAACAAGGCCAGTAGAATGCCACATTCCCTCTGATATTGCCCTGGGGAATCCCAGAATCCCAGTGTGGTGGGGCTGGAAGGGACCTCTGGAGATGCTCTGGTGCCACCCCCCTGCTCCACCCAGCAGGGTCACCCAGAGCAGGGGGCCCA